>JAODAL010004451.1:0-156693 GCA_025379985.1 Phyllomedusa bahiana | reverse complement strand
GTTATACATACCGCCGTATGATGGTTAAAAGGGGCCTGATGTGCCATGGTCAACTCCTGTGGTAGGAAGGACAAAAACACAGTGTATTCACTCACCTTAAGTAGTCTGCCCCTGATTTAACTATTGTTCGCGCCACCATATCCACACCCTTTAGACTCTTCGACTGGGTTAAGGACATACACTTATTCGCAAGGGATTTAAAATGGAAATTTTTTTTTAGACTAATGGATAGGAGGCAATGCTCTGAGCTCGGGATCGAGGCAGACGATCTTGGAGACGTCAGGATGCTGGCATCCTTGCTTGACGAGCAGGATCCTGGACAAGGACCTTTTTCTACCTGTCGTCTCAAAAGTGTCAAAAATCCTCCACTAGTTGACAACAACATAGATGCTCCCTTTTGCTTCCAAACTCCTCGAACAGCACGTATCTTCAACTGTCCTCCTACCTCTCCTCCAAATCTCTTCTTGACCCACTACAATCTGGTTTCCGACCCCACCACTCTACCGAAACCGCCCTAACCAAGGTCACCAATGACCTAGTAACTGCCAAAGCATCACGCCACTACTCTGTGCTCCTCCTCTTAGACCTGTCCTCTGCCTTTGACACTGTCGACCATTCCCTCCTGCTACAAATCCTCTCCTCCCTCGGCATCACGGACTTGGCTCTTTCCTGGATCTCCTCATACCTCACTGATCGGACATTCAGCGTCTCTCATTCTCGCTCCACCTGCTCCCCCCGGCCAAACTCTGTTGGTGTCCCTCAGGGGTCAGTCCTGGGTCCTCTACTCTTCTCTCTTTACACTCTTGGCCCCGGTCAGCCCACAGCCTCACATGGCTTTCATTACCACCTGTATGCTGACGATACCCAACTTTACATCTCCGGCCCAGATGTCACTTCTCTACTCTCCCGGATCCCTGACTGTCTGTCCTCCATTTCCTCCTTCTCCTCACGTCTCCTAAAACTAAATGTGGAGAAAACAGAACTAATCATCTTTCCACCATCCAACTCTACCCTTGCCCCTGATCTCTCTATCTCAGTCAACGGCTGTACACTCTCACCTGTTCCGCAAGTCCGCTGCCTTGGGGTAATCATCGACTTTGCTCTATCTTTCAAACCACACATCCAAACCCTCACCTCAGCCTGCCGCCTCCACCTGAAAAAAATCTCGCAACAGCTCATTCCTCAACTATGACACAACAAAAATGCTGGTCCATGCCCTTGTCATCTCCCGCCTAGACTACTGCAACATCCTTCTCTGTGGCCTCCCATCTAGCACTCTTTCCCCCCTTCAAACCATTCTCAACTCTGCTGCCCGTCTTATCCACCTCTCTCCCCGCTACTCCTCTGCCTCTCCCCTCTGTCAATCTCTTCACTGGCTTCCCATTGCCCAGCGAATTAATTTCAAGTTGCTAACTATGACCTACAAGGCTCTCCATAACCTCTCCCCCCCATACATCTCTGCCCTAATATCTCCCCCCCACGCAATCTCCGCTCCTCACAGGACCTTCTCCTCTGTCTCCCTTATCAGTCCTCACACAACCCTTCCAAGACTTCTCCCGTGCTTCACCACACTCTGGAACTCACTGCCCCAACACATCAGACTTCCTCCACTTTCACCAGCTTCAAAAGCAATCTGAAAACCATTTCTTCAGGCTTGCTATAACCTACAAAACCATGCTGTCACTACACCCTCCACAACATTTTTGCCCCTCACCTCCTGTCTCTTTTCCCCTCCTTGTAGATTGTAAGCCCGCGCGGGTTGGGGTCCTTTTCTCCCTCTGTCGTGCCAATTGTCTTTCATCACTTATTATTGACTGTTTGACTTATGTTATGTTTGTAACCCCCTCGAATATACAGCGCCCTGGAACCAATGGCGCTTTAAAATAAATAATAATAATAATAATAATGTATTCGTGAATGTAGTATGTCAGGAATTTGAAAAAATTAATATGGACATTAGGAGCAGAATGAGGTCCTTTAATTTTCCCAAGGAAGAATATCTGGCCTTACTGTCCCTTGAGAAAGATCAAAACATAACCATAAAACCCTCGGATAAGGGAGGCAACCTGGTAATCCAGAACTTCAAGGATTATAGAGACATGTGTATGAAAGTCCTAAATGACAAGGAAGGGTATGCTGTCTTAGAGAAAGACCCGACTTGTAAATTCCAAAAAGAACTTAAGGATTTACTAATGGGGGCACTGAGAGATGGTTTGATTAACCAAAGGGAATTTGATTTTCTCTTCCCTAAATCACCACAACTGGCTACCTTTTACGGTCTTCCAAAAATCCACAAAGGCATGATGCCTCTAAAATGTAGACCAATTGTCTCAGGGATTGGTAACTTGACCCAAAACCTGGGCAGTTATTTGGACCAAATTCTGCGACCTTTTGTCCTAGCATTATCATCTTATCTAAGGGATACAACCGACCTGCTACATAAACTGGAGGATATAGTGATTGAAGATGATGCACTATTGTGTAGCATAGACGTTGAAGCCTTATACAGTTCGATCCCACATCAAGAGGGCCTCAGAGTCTTGGAATTTTTTCTGTCCACCAGGAGTCAGTTTTTGATGAGACATAATGAATTTGTGATTGCCTTGATGAATTTCGTTCTCACTCACAATTATTTTTTATTCAATGGTCGCCTTTTCACCAGCTCAGGGCACTGCAATTGGGTAGCCCCTGCACGCCCACTTATGAAAATTTGGCTCCTGGGTGGTAGGGGGGGACCCACCATTTTTTTTTTTCGGATGACCTTGAGCAGTTTCATCGGTGTGTCGCCCTATGGGGGCGATACATCGATGATATCATCATCTGGACTGGCTCGAGGGAATTATTTCGGTCCTTTGTTGATAAATTAAACGATAATTCAATTGGTCTAAGGTTTACCTTTGAGGTTAATTACGATCGCCTTTTCTTCCTGGACCTTATGATATTGAGAGCCCCTAATGGAAAACTGGAAACCACAGTGTATAGGAAACCAACGGCTGGCAACAGCCTGTTGAGGTGGGACAGCTCGCACCCCCTTCCTCTTAAAAAGGGCATCCCAAAAGGTCAATTTATCAGGATCCGGGGTAACTGCTCGGACCTATTTACATTCAAGAAGGAGGCAGACTTATTAACTGACCGCTTTTTGGAACGGGGGTACCCCAAAAAAATGCTGAGGGATTCTTACCATCAGGCCCTGGCGGCAGATCAGAGGTCTCTCCTGGAAGTAAAGAGAAGGGAGACCAATAACAAATTAAGATTTGTAAGTACCTATGACATGGCGACACACGAAGTTAGGCAGATTCTTAAAAATTACTGGCCCATACTTACTCAAGATCCAGACATTGCACCCCTAATTGAGGAGTATCCTGCTATCACCTTTAGGCGAGGTAGGAATATAAAAGACAGATTGGTGCATAGCCACTTCGTGCCACCAAGACCTGCTCGGACCTGGTTGGAGACCCCGGTTATGGGGACTTTTAAATGTGGCAGTTGCAAGGCATGCAAATTTGTCCAGATTTGTAAAGGTTTTACGGATGTAAAAACGGGAAAATTCCATAAATTACAGACGTTTGCAAATTGCAAGATAAGAGGCGTTGTTTATCAATGCACATGCTCCTGCCCGCTTACATATGTTCTAGAGCATATAGGGGACGTGGAACATGTGAGAGACATCAGTAGCACATCACATGGTGGAAATACATGGTGGATATATCACAAAACTGTCATTTTCTGTACTTGAAGTGGTTACTCCTAATCGTCGCCTTGGCGATTATGAAAGGAAAATCTTGCAGAGGGAGACCTTTTGGATCCACCAATTAAAATCCCTGAAACCCAATGGGCTTAATGAGAATGTCATTTTTACCATTCATTCATCTTTGTTAGTGGGGTATATCATTATTAATGTTTATTCTTATTTATTTATTGCTAGAGATGGGCGAATTGATTCTAACGAAGTGGAATTCGTTTAGAATTTCGGAACGAAGTCGAACTTTGGGGTACTTCAGGTGAACGAAGTGTGCTTTTGATTGATAAAATGGCTGCGAGCACATGGCGCTACATGGGGCAAAGCCTCTGGGAGGAAGAAGGGCATAGCCTGCATGACATGTGCAGAGATGAAGCCAATCAGGGGACCGGCGGGATTCTGTGATGTCACCGCACATATAAGTCCGGGCCGCGACGCCGGGAGCTCACACTCCTCTCACTGTACTGATCAGGGAAGGTGCTGCCGCGGCTGATAGCTCTTACTGAAAGAATTGATTTTTATATAGCGATTTCTGTGGGGGGGTCTCAGCTGTCTCAGAGACTGTTCTCTTAATGTTCTATTTCTAATTTTTTGGGTATTGGATCTGAACCCAGTGTGCGTCCACTGCACCCTGCATATACATTCAATATCCAAGTGGGATCTAAGCCATTTTACTGTTGTATTCATTTAAAGAAACAGCGTTTTTACAATACAAATACCACTTCATTTTTGGCTGCTCAATTCTATTGCGCAATTTACATCCGGGGGTTTAAATTTAAAGCGTTGTTTTGCTGGTGTGCTGACCCCAAGAAACCCCGTCTTTTTAAAACGCCAAAATATATACATTTTTCCTGTAGCCCTAATTCACAAGCAAAGGTTAATTACAACTGTATCTCTTGTTGTTGGCGTAGAAAACACGCAATTGTAACACGCTACAAAGCTACATTTTGTGCGCTCAATTCTTTGGGGGCAATTTACATCCAGGGGTTAATTAAGCGTTGTTTTGCTGGTGTGCTGACCCCAAGAAACCGTCTTTTTCAATGCCAAAATATATACATTTTTCCTGTAGCCTAATTCATGTCCGAAGGTTAATTAAGCCTGTTTGTGCTTTTAAACATTTAGTAAAACACAGTGTTTTTAAACGACAATACAAGTAAATTTTTCCTGGCCATTTGTGGAGCGCAATTATACCCGAGGGTTACCCAAGCTCGTTACTGGGTTCATTTTGGAGTCAAAAACAGGGTGTATATTTATCATATACAGATATCATCATCAAACAGTGTTGTACAATTTTGAACAAACAGTATGTCAGAAAAGAGAGGGGGGCAGGCTCTTCACCTGCGAGTGGCAGAGGCAAAAAACATTCCAGGCCCAGGTCCCCAGCACAGCAAGGGACTTTCGCAGCAGGGGTCATCAGTGAGGCCACAACTGCTGCTATCATCTAGCGGCCGTGTGTTTTTCCCAGCACCCAAGGGTTCTTGATTGGTTGACTAGGTCATCCTCTTCCTCCAGTGACATCTGACAACCCCAGCCAAGAGTCGGTGGGGAACCTCAGACACAACCTTTAGTTGGCGGGGCCCTCACCTGTCCTCAGCCTGCCTCTGTCCCATCCGGTTCCCTCAGCCAGAGATTTTACTATGTGGTCTGGGCTCAGCGCCACTATATAGCGAGGATGAACAATTTGAGGAGGGCCAGTAAAGCAGCTACTTGGCAGCGAAGAAATGGGGCCCAATTTATCGCCTGCTTCTTGCAGTAGGCGGCAAAGTATAGATGTGGAGAGTGGCATGGGAGGTCATGTTGTGAGAGGTCAGCCTCGGCATACCAGACCGGTGATGAGGACAGCATGACGATGAAACACAAATAGATGATGATGTAGCCGACCGCACTTGGGAGCCGGGTGAGGCAAGGGCTTCATCATCGTCATTAGAAGAGGGCGTCAGCTTGCGTGTCAGGCAGCAGCGCAGCCAGCAAGTGGGTCGTGTGGCCGTGAGTCAGCAGGATAGCAGCAGTGTGAGGTCGGGAACCAAGCGGCCACGGGGTAAAAAACCCGCTTCGCAGGTCCAAGAAAGTAGCGGCACAGGGGCTCAGCGAGGCAGCGGCGGCAGTAGTCATCCGTGCGGAGAGTTGGCGGTAAAAAACCGATCTCGCGGTGTGGCAGTTCTTTGCTAAGACACCGGAGGAGCCAATATGGGTATATGTAGAATCTTTGGGCAGAAATTGAAGCGTGGCCAGGGAGCTAACGTTTGGGCACCACGGCCCTGCGTCAACACATGCAGGTCACCATCCGGTGGCCTGGGAGAAACGTGGATCAGAATGTGGGGTGGTCCATCCTGCCGCCGCAGCAACAGCAGCAGCAGCAGTGCCCAGTGGCACGCATGCCATTGCAGCCAGTCAAGGCTCCACCACCTCTGCAGAAGGGAGCTGTTTTCTATTTGACATCTCCCGGTCCAGATGCTCCTGCTCCTCGCTACTCATGGCGCCAGCAGTCGTTCAGCGAGGCGATTGCAAAGAGACAACAGTATGCGTCCAAAACCCTCCTAAGGTGCAGCAGCTGACCGTGCTCCTGTCCAAGTTGTTGGTACTGCAGTCCCTCCCCTTTCCAAATGGTGGACTCTGCACCGCTTCAGAAACTAATGGCTTGTGGGCCCAGCCGAGATGGAGAGTTCCAAGCCGTAATTTCTTTTCCAAAAAGGCAGTACCAGCACTTCATAAAATATGTAGAACAGAACGGCTGGGTCAGTCCTTGACTTATCGGTTTGTCCACGGTGCACGGCCGCGCGGACGTCTGGAGCTGTAACTACGGTCCCGGGCCAGTACATGTCCTTTACGGCCACTGGGTGAAAGTGCTTCCAGCCCAGGCACCCCCAACAACTTGGACGGAGACGCCGCTTTCACTCCACGTTTTTTCAAACTGCTGCACTGCGCCAATGTCCGCCTCCTCCTTTCCCCCTCCACCACCACCCCCACCACCCTCAGCCTCCACAAGTACTGCTCCATCATACCACATGTGTAGGGCACAGCGGTGTCACGCAGTTCTACACTTGGCTTGCCTTGGCGAACGAAGTCACACAGGAGAGGAAATGCTCCGCGTCATGCAGCAAGAAATCGATGTGTGGCTTTCTCCCCGCCAACTGCAAATCGGAACCATGGTGACGGACAATGGGAGGAACATGGTGTCCGCGCTGCACCGAGGAGGGGTGGGTCCATGCGCCCTGCTGGCGACGTGTTCAATCTGGCTGTGAAAAGGTTCCTGAAGTCTGTCCACCGATCTTCAGAACATTCTGAAAATGGCCAGGAAACTGTGCATGCACTTTATCCATTCGTACAAAGCCAGGAACACCCCCCTCGAGTTGCAGCGGCAGAACGGCCTCCCCCAACAACTCTGATATGTGATGTTTCCACCCGCTGGAATTCCAGCCTGCACATGTTGGACCGATGTAAGAACAGAGAAAGGCCATTAACGATTTTTTGATGATCCAGGCAGACAGAAGTACTCCCTGATGTAACTTTGATGGCAGTATTGCGTACACCTGCCGTTTGTTGAGGCCTTCGAGAAGGCGACGTTATTTGTCAGTCGCCAGGACTACGGGATGAATAACATCATTCCACTGCTTCATGTCCTGGAACAGATGCTAAAAATCTGTTGGGCAGGGGACTGGAGACGTGGCGATACATCTCGTGGCCCCCCATGAGGCCGGTGGGGACTGAAATGGAGGAGGAGGGGAGGAGGACATTGGAGCAGAAGCATTGTCTGGTGAAATGAGTGGATTTTCTACCAGGTGACAAGAGAGGAGGAGCAGGAGCAAACTGGAGGAGGTGGATGGAGATGAGGAAGACGAGGCAGATGACCCAAGCACCGTGGCAGTATACAGTGGGGATGGAGGCAGGGAGCCCTCGGAGTCACTTGTGCAATGGCCCGCAGCATGCCTTATTTGCCTGGCTAGTGACAGCCCCAATTAGTCCAGCATCCGGGAGGAGGATGACTTCTGGGTCTCCACCCTATTGGACCCTCGCTACCGGTCCAAAATGGGAGCTTTTTCCAGTACTGAGAGGGAGACAAACTAAATACTATATGGAAAATCCTTTAATTTTAGTTGGCTGCTGCCTATGTGTGATCGTCCTCCTCTGAAAAGTCTGATGGGGGGTTCTCAGCGCTAGTACTATGCCGTGGCTGTGGGGGAAGTGTGGGGGGGGTAGGAGCAGTACAGCTCCATCAGTCGTACCCTAAGTCTGAAGTCACTGAGGAGCAGCTGCCTTCACCCGCCTATTGAGGAGGGCAGTCGCCCGCAGCAGCAGCAGGACCTGGTGCAGTCCCTGAACCAACAGGTTGTGGCCTACTTGGACAGCACTCTGCCACTCAGTTAGAAGATCCCTGGACTACTGGGCAGCCAAACTGGATGTGTGGGCCCCAACTTGCCGAGTTTACAGTGGGAGAAGGCTTCCTGCCTGGCCATAGTGTGGCATCAGAGCGGGTGTTTCAGTGCGGCGGGGCCCCTCGTTACCCAAGGAGAACCCGCTTGTCCACGGGAAATTGACGGACTGACCTTTGTCAAGATGAATCAGGCGTGGATCGGCCAGGATTTCCACCACCAACCAATGCCTTAGGCGTCAGTCTGGGTTCAAACTACCTGCCTCAGCCTATTCTGTGCCGCCACCCACCTGATGCCACACATCTGCTGACAGTTTCTCCATCTGCCTACCACCATCTTTACCAGGGACTGGTATTGCCACCCACCTCCACACTCTGTCATTGTGCCACTGCCTGACCTCATGCTGCTGCCGCCGTGACCTCCACACTGTGTGTTTGTGCCACTCTGTGGCCTAATACTGTTTTGCGCCTCAGAATACCATTGTGCACTGCTGACTATGCTGCTGCTGTCGTGACCTCCACACGTATCATTGGGGCCCTTTGGGGCCCAATATGTTTTGCCGCTCCAGAATGCCTTGTGCCACTGCCCTGATCTCATACTGCGCCGCGTGACCCTCCACACTGTGTGATTGTGCCACTCTGTGGCCTAATACTGTTTAGCCCTCCGGTATGTCATTGTGCCACTGCCTGAAACTCATGCTGCTGCTGTCGTGACTTCCACACTGTGTGATTGTGCCACTCTGTGGCCTAATACTGTTTAAGCCGCCTCCGGAATGTCATTTTGCCACTGCTTGATCTCATTCTGCTGCTGTCGTGACCTCCACACTGTGTGATTGTGCCACTCTGTGGCCTAATACTGTTTTGCCGCATCCTGAATGTCATTGTGCCACTGCCTGATCTCATGATGCTGCCGCCGTCACCTCCGCTCTCAGTCATTGTGCCACTCGTGGCTTTCCTCCTGTTTTGCCACCTCCCGAATGTCATTGTGCCACTGCCTGACCTCATGTGCCTGTGGCTGCCGCCGTCACCTCCACACTCTGTCACTAATGTTGCCACCTGAGCTCTCAGCTTGTTTTTTTCCAGCTGTCGCTGGCATGACTTTATCAGGCTACATTCCCGCTTCAGTTTTTTGGTCAGTTTTGCCCTCTTAAGTGCCCAGGGAATTTTTAGTGAAGCGATTCTAAGGGCGGCGGCAGTCATATGCGTGTCATACTAAAACACAACATTGTATGAAGACCAACCAAGCTCCCTCTGCATATTTAAGCATGGCACACGTTTAAAGCACCCTGCGGCTCTGTGCACCTGGAAATAGCTGCTTTTTAACGCGATTCGTGCCGAAGTAAATTTGGACCGAATTTATTTTTGACGGAAAATTCGGCGAAGTGACCGAATCGAACTTTTGAGAAATTCGCCCATCTCTATTTATTGCCATAATAATTTACTCCCTATGCTAATGATTATTTTTATTTTAAGTATCTGATATTTCAGGTTTGTGTATTTCTCACCAACTGTACGTAATGTATCTGGGTCTTGTCTTTAATTTATAGTGGAGTGCTTTTGTGTGATATATAATATTGATAGGTGGAATGTTGATATATTAGGGTGGACCTTAGCACCCGATAGTGCCTAGATCTATATGTATACCCCTTTGACTGTAGCTGTTTTTCTGTATTAGTGTTGATTCCAACAGCCCTAGGTATAAGCTGGATTCTCCTGCGCTGTCACCTCGTGTGGCGGGGATTACTGCGCATTGATAGACTGTACGGGGATACAGACGCACTATATGCCACGGCGCATGCGCACATGTATTTGGTGGCGCAGGCGCACTGTACGCTGCGGTCCGGTCGGCGTCCGGAAGTTACTGATGGCGCATGCGCGCGGATATGGTGGCGCGAACGATAGTTAAATCAGAGGCAGACTACTTAAGGTGAGTGAATACACGGTGTTTTTGTCCTTCCTACCACAGGAGTTGACCATGGCACATCAGGCCCCTTTGAACCATCATACAGGCGGTGATGTATAACTGTCTTGAGAATGCTGCTGTTTTGCATGTTTCATTATGAAAAAACGTTCCTATGATGGTGCTCTATATCTTTGTACCTGAATGGTTTTCATCTTTGGTAATTGTACCCTCTGTATGATCTGGCCCTGATGAATCCAGATATCATTAAAGGAAACGCGTTGGTGTGTGTATTTGAGGGGTACATATGACTACTGATGAGTAGGTTACATCTTAATATTATTGGCTACGTATAAATATCTAATATCTGTATATTTACTGCAGGATTGAAGCTTATCTATCTGTGCCCTGTTTTTCTTTGCCCAAGAAAATAGATTAGAGCTTAGTAGGGCTATAGTGTATATAGGATAAGGTTCCTGTGGGGGTCGTCCTTATTGGGACGGGTTCCCCCATGTGTGGTAGGTAGGGGTTTTTAGGATAGGTTTTTTTTGTGTGTATTTAGGTTAGTGTAGGGTTAGTTAAGTGTAGTATTTGTCTTTTAGTGAGTATTATTAAAAGCTATATTTTATTCTAGTATTCTCTATTTTGGTGTTTTTTTGTAAGTGACATGTTAGCTTTACTTAGCAGGTCGATACGATTACATCGAGACCCAATTTGTATATGTTTTACTAATTTTGCACAATAAACATTTATTCAAAAAGGAAAACACATTTTGTATCACCATAGTTTGAGAGGCATAACTTATTTTTTAGTGTACGGAGCTGTATAGCAGCTTGTTTTTTGCGGGATGAGTTGATGTTTTTATTGGTATTTTTGGGGGGACAAGACTTTTTGACATTGTTTTGTTCAACTAAGGCTTCATGGTGGAAGGTCCTGGAGAAACCAAGACTTCTCAATGTCATTTTGTAACAACCTATAATTATCAAACAAGTGAAAAAAAAAAAGTGAAATGTCCATTGGAAAGTCCTATTATCAGAGCCTCATCAGAATAGTATAATGACCATCACCTCCGAAAATGACCCATCGAGAAGCAAGATCTCTAAAGACTACAAGAGTCACATCAACATCACAGAAACATGATGGAAACTGTAACATTAGATTCAGGAGAATATAAATGTGAAGCAATGAGATGGAAGCGCTGCTGGGAGATAGCACATGGGATAAGTTCCCCTCACACTGTACTAAAGACAGCAAAGATGGCCGCGGCGTCTAAATCAATGCCGTGCACCGTTCCGCACTCCAGTCGGGACATCAACGGTGAGATCACGGGGTCCTGATCACTTAACATGGCTTCCATCGCCTCCATGGGTTTCTGTTTTAATACCTCCTTCCTGCGGCAGGAAGAAGTAAAACTGTCATCTTTGTACACCTTAATAATTGTATTACAACGCATTAGGCTGTATAAATGATTGCACCCCCTAAAGGTGAAGTACCCTAGAGGGACTCAAATTTAAATAAAAAAATAATATTATTTACACATATTTGGTATCATGGCATATGAAAAGCAATTTATCCCATATGCTCAACACCATAGAAGAAAAAAAAATTCCATACAGCAAAATTGCTCATTTCTTGTCCCATAAGAATTGGAATAAATTTAATAAAAAACGTCGCCTGTATTCCAAACCGCTAACAAAAAGTGCACTTCAGCCACAAAAAATGCCTCTCACTCAGGGCCATTGCTTAGTACAAAAAACGTATTGGTCGGAGAGAATGGCGCTGCCACACAAATGTGAAAACTAGAAACCATTTGGATTTTTTTTTACGGTACCAAAACATAACAGAAACTCTAGATGTTTGGTATTGACAGATCCATATCAACCTGTAGAATTCAGAGAACAGATCATTTGCACCGAAGATGGAACGCTGTAAAATCAGAACACCCAGACACAGTGAAAGTACGTTTTCTTTCACCTTTTGCCCCACTTAGAATTTTTTTGGGGTTTCCCTGAATATTCTATGGTGTGACAAATGACACCACTGGAAAGGACGTCCTGTCTAGGAAAACACAAGACCTTATATGTCTGCATAGGTGGGGAAAATAAAAAGTTATGGCTCTGGGAAGGGGGTGGAAGAAAAAAACGAATGTGAAAAAATAGACCTTGGCATTAAGGGGTTAAGCGCCGTATAGATACAATGTGGCTTGTGCTGTAGAATAGGGACTTTTATTGTTATAGGTTAATAAGTGTCTGTATCTTAATATATTAGTTCTGGTTTTATAAATTTGATGGATCTTTATGGAGACAGTTTAGTAGATTATAAATTCTATAGATAGAAACCTTGAATAATAAATGGCCGATTACAGAAAACTCCGTTCATGTCTTGTTACCAAAATGTTGTTCTTAATTTGATAAGATTTTATGTAAAACAACATTCTTCCCTGAAATGTGTCTTTTATCGGCTTCTCTCTGATTCTGTTCTTGTCTCTTTCCTATAAATCTCTCCTCTCGCCCCTTCTGGCCGCACTGGGATCTGTGGCCGGATAGAAACAAGCATGGTTCTGGTGAGAGCTCAGTCTGGTAAATCCTCATTGTAGTCTGCACAGGCTCTCCGCCGCGTTATAGACACTTTCTGCATTTTATCTGCTTCTAATAACAATTTTTATATTGATATTTGACTATTGTATCGATCACTGTTTGGAGATTTCCACCTTTTTAGATATGAGACCGAAACTTTCAAGGTATCACATGGACCTGAAGATGCAACACGGAACGGGTGAAACGAGTCAGGACACTTGTTATAGATTGTTATAAAAACTCCCTCCTCTAGTAATTCCATGTGAATGGAGAAAGTCTGCAGACAATAGAAGGTGGAGAGCATTAAGTGTCTAGCTGGGGCTACAAGCTCTGGAGATATAACCTGCAGGGTCTATAAGGAGAGTGGACAGCTGGTTACATGTGTTATTATAATCATACGGATCCTCAATAACAATGAAGTATATACCGCTCTATAGCCCTTATATCAAAGCTATAGAACGTGTCCACCTTTCACCACCGCCAGGTAAAATTCCAGGACAGACGCCCTCGGTTCTTTTCCAGAGATGAAGCCTTTATTTCAGATTTCAGGCCCAACACACAGCAATAATGACAGCTCTTTTCCCAGAAAGTTATGGATGAATGTACCCTTAATACCTAGATGTTACCTCCATTCATCCATACATTGCTCCATCACCACATTACTACATCAATCCCTACATTACTAACTCTTAATAATCTTATACAATGTCTCCCCAATTGGGTAACATGGAAAGTTGCCTGATTGGCTAACAGAATCAGTTCAACTTTGATGAAAACAATCCTTCCCTTGAAATGCAAAGGAATAATACATCTTGTAAAGTGCGGAGACCAGTAGTCTAGCATTATACAAAAGCCCCACTAGAGTGTTAATAACAGCGATGTTTGCATTTCAGTTAGGAAGGAATATCCTGTTTGTTGTATTCAAAACAGGACTATGTTACAATTGCACCCAAAGTGTAGACATTGCAGATGAAAAGCCTGATCTCATTAACAAGGCCTACCAAACTGAAGAAGCCTACTCTATGTTAGCTTATGTGGGACATACAGAAATATACATAATATATATATAAAATATATATTTTCCTACAACATGGAGCATTTCTTTGGCTTTGAATGATCCCTTTGTATCATTGATTGCAGCCCGGGCCCGGAGGGGTTTTAAAATTTTTATGCTGATGTCGGCAAAATAAAAAAAGTCCCCCTATTTCCCAATTGGGAATAAGGCCTCAGGGAAGCCGCCAGTCTGGGGACCAATCCCCACGGGGTTAAAAAATGTGGTTTATATTGTGGGATTTTTTGCGGGGAAAAAGGGGAAAAAGTTTTTTACTTATAGAAACAAAAACCCAAAAAAAACACTGCGGCCATGCCCTTTTAAAACTGGGGACGCCATATGGGAAAAGCTTCATAAAGGAACCAATAAAAAAATGTTAAAAGTGGAAAAGAAAAACTTTTCTCCCTGGATTTTGAGGGGTTTTCCCGGAATGGGGTCCCCCAAGTTTAATTTTTAGGGGGAATTGGGTTTTACCGGAGGCCTTTTTGTAGAGTTTTTAAAACCCCCTTTAAACCGCCGGGGGGCCATTTTTTTTGGCCTCTTGACAGAGCCCTTTTTTGGAAATCTGTATTTTGCCCCTTTTATGTGAGAATAACTTTTTGATTTTTTTTAAACCCTTTTTCCATGGGGATTCGGGGGAATGTTTTCTCGTGACCACATTGTGCTTTTAAGATAGTAAAAAATTTTTTGGCCCAAAAAAATTTTGATTGTTTATTTTGGAAAAATATCAAATTTTATGGTAAAAAAATGTGGAAAAATTTCCCCAATTTCAAACTTAAAAAATTTTTTTCTGCATGTAAGACGGGTTTATTTAAATTCCCACTCAAAATTTTTTTTTAATTTGAAAATCTCCCAAAATGTTGCTGTATTTTGGGGCATATTTTTTTAAAATGTTTTTTTTTTTTTTTTTAACGCCCATTTGGGGGGGTTTTAAAAAATTTTAAGTATTTAAATTTTTTCAAATTTTAAAGAAAAAAAAAAAAAATTTTTGGGCCAATTTTATAAATATTTTTAGGGCCCCAAGTAAAAGTTTTAACGTGATTTTGATTGCCCTTTGTATGTTAGTTTTCCCCCCATAAATGGTTTCTTTCTAAAAAAATACACCCCTTAAAGTTTTTTAAAAAACCAAAATTTGGAAAGGGTTTTTTAAACCCCAAATTAGGTGTTTAAAGAAAATTAAAAGAAAGTGGAAGTGAAATTTAAAAATTTCCCCCTTTTTTTTCCCAGTTTTTTCAATTTTTATGCATTATTGAAAAGGGAGTACGGAAAATGTGTTAAAGGGAAAGGGCCAAATTTAATTTTGATTCCCCAGTTTTTCTGCCGTTTTGAGTTTTCCCCCAAAATATGTGGCCCTAGGCATTATTTGGCTAAAAACAAGCCCAGAATAGGGGGGAGCATTTAATGGACTCTGGGGCCTCATTTTTTTTAAAAATTTTTATTTGGGGGCCCATTTAGGTTTGCGGACCCCCAAAAGGTTCCAAAAAAAAATTTTCCTTTTTTAAAAGCCCCCAATTTTTTAAAAAAAATACACCCCTTCCCGGAAAATATATCCAAGGTGTAGTGAGTTTTTTGGGAACCCAAAAACGGGGCGTTTTCAAATTTTTTTTGCTTTGGTCTGAAAATAAAAAAAAAAAAGATTTTTTAAAATATATCTGCAATTTTAGCTGAAAATTTTTAAATTTTTTTAAAAAGGAATTTGGGAAAAAAAAGGGGGCCCCCCAAAAATTGTTTTTAAGAAAATTTCTTCCAAGTTCGGCAATACTTTTTGGGTGGTGGTTAAACTGTTTTTTGGGCGATGGCAGGGGGTACGGGGAAAAGGGAGTGCTATTTTTTTTTTCCCCCGCCAAGATTTTGGGGTGGGGGGGTCGCTTCTCAAAGCCCCCAAAAGTACCTAAAAACAGGTAAAAACCTTTCCCAGAATTTTGCCCCATTTTGGGAAATTATCGCCCATCAGGGTTTAAATTTTTGGGTTTTTTGGGGCTTTTCCCCCGAGAAGGGTTTTCAACGTTTTTTTTTTTTTTGTTTGGGGGCCAGGGAAATGGGGGGGGGGGAAAAAGCAGTTCCCCCAATTTTTTTTTGGGGCTTCTTTTTTTACCAGTTTTCGCATTTTGGGATTTTTTAAAGGGATAACTTTACAAAATGGGGGTCGGTAAAATTTAAAATTGAAAAAAAATTTTTTTTTGGGTTTATTTTTTTATTCTTTTACACAATTAAAAGGCGGGGTTTGTCTTTAAGTTTTTCTTTATTCTGACACCCCAATACTTTTTTTAATTTTTTGAAAATATGGAGCCCCCTTGTGGGGCCTTGTTTTTTACAGATGAGTTGATGTTTTTATTGATCCATTAGGGGGGGCATATGATGCTTTGATCACTTTATTTAAAGGTTTTTTTGTGAAGCATTTTGAAACAAAAAAACGAAAAATTCATTTTAGTGCTTTTTATTTTTATTTTTTACGCGGAAATTCGCGGTTTTAAATTTGCATGTAGTTTTCCCTAAGGGTTGTTAGGTTAAAGCGATCCCCACATTTTTTTTATTTTTTTTAAAGTTTTACTCCCTTTTACCCCAATAAAAACAATTTTTTTGGGAAAAAGGGGGAAAAAAACACGTTTTTCTTAAAGCATTTCTGAGACCCATTTTTTTTTTTTTTAAATTTTTCTGTTTATGGAGCTTTTATGGGGAAATTTTTTTTTGCGGGATGATTTGATTTTTTAAATTGGTAATTTTTTTTTGGGGGGAAAAGGGACTTTATGATTCGTTTTAAAATCTTTTTTTTTGGGAAAAGGTTGGGGATGAAGAAATTTAAATGCAACCCCTTGCGTTTTTTTTAATTTTTTTTTTTTAAATTTGCTTTTCAGGTGCAGTTTCGTGAAAAAGTTATTTTTTCTCTGGGGGGTTGAGACAAATTACGGTTTCCCCAAATTTTAAGGGAGTTTTTTTTTGAAAGCAAAATTTTTTTTTGGAAAAAAAAAAGTGTTTTTATTGTGTTAAAACTTAATATTTTTCCCATAACTATCTTCTTTTGCAGAATTTTTTTTTTTTTCCCCTTTAAAACGACCCTTTTTGTAAGGATTTTTTTTTCCCGGGAGGGAAGGGATTTTTTAAATTTTTTGGCTTTCCTTTGATTTGATATGAGTTTTTGTTTCTTTTTACTCCATTTTTTTTTGCTGCGGGATGAACAAAAAATTCGCATACCCCTGGGGACTTTTTTTTTTGGGGTTTTTTTTTTTCGGCCGTTAAACCGGGTAGGGGTTTTAAATTTTAACTTGCCAGATTTATTAGGGGGGGGTTCCCCCTAGCAGGGGGGGTTTGATACCAAATATGGGAAACTTTTTTTATTTTTGATCTTTTTTAGGGTTTTTGGGGTTTTGGAAAAGGGGGAAAAAAGGGGGGATTAAGTGTTTTTTTTTTTTATTTTTTGTTTTTTGGGTTTTACTTTTTTACTTTTTTTTTTTTTAACTTTTTTTTTTCTTTTTACCTTTCCCCAGGGGGGAAAATTGAAATCCCCCGATGTTCAGATCATTTATGAAAATGGAGATGGGCCATACAGCTTTTTAAGCTGTATTGGTCTCCCTTGGGCAACTGTCTGTCACCCCTGCCCAAAATTGCTTTGGGGGTTTCGTGACGCACAAAAAAAAACCCCGGATAAACTGCCCATTCAGCGGTCCGGGCTGTCTGGTAGGGATTCCCAGTCCCGGCGTCAGCCCCGGACTGCGCCGGAAATCGGCGGGGCGGGCGGGAGTTTCACTCCTGCCGCCCCCCAGCCCCCCGATGTCGCGACCCGATGTGCGCCCATGGGGGGTTAATCCCCCGCGGGCCGGAGCTAAACTCCGGCCATTTGGGGGAGGGGGGCCCCCATGATGCCACCCGGTAATATACCGTTGGTTTAATGCCGCGATCTTGCGCGTCCGCTTTTTGAGCGCGCAAGGTTCGCCGTGACGAAACCTTAAAAAAAGGCAATTTCCCGGGAACCCCAAACCCGACTTTGCCGTAGGGAGTACGGCAAATGCCCCCCTTTAAAGGGGGATAAGGGGTTTTACTTTTGGGCCTGACCATTTGGATTTTAGTAAATGGTTTAAAAACAGAGGAAGCTTTCTTAAGGTCTGGGGTGAAGCCGGGGTGTCCCTTGTCCCCACTGCTTTCTATAAGTACTCAGGACCCCCCTCAAACTGTGCGCTATCAGAAAGGCAAAATGACCCGGGGAAAGTCCCCCTACCCAGGGGAGTGGTTTTTTTAGAGGGCCAAACCCGGGGGGAAACAGGGGATGATGTGGAAAATTATGTGTAGTCTCCCCGGGGTTTGCGCTTTAGGGGCCCCAAAGCGGGGGGGAAATTTGGATAATTTTGGAAATTTATATGAAAGCCTCCCCAAGGGGGCAGTGTGGGGGCCAAAAGCAGTGGGGTACTTTGGAAAATGTGGAAATTTTGTGCAAAAGTTTTTCCCTCCGAGACCCCAAAAACAAGGGGGGGAAATTTTATTGTTGCTTCTGGTTTAAGGTTAATTTTAATAATTGCAGCATTTTAAGTATTGAAAACCTGATATTCTTATTCCAGTGTGTGACTGTTACCATTATAGGTGCCTCCTTCAGTGAATCCAACAATGATTTTAATAGCTGGGACCTGGTGGCGCATAAAACAAATGAGAAACTTTGTATGTGGAGCCTTCGGAAATGAACCATGGAAGGTAAAGTCTTCATTTTAAAAATTATAATTTTACTGCTTTTATTATATTTAAGATTGGTCTCTCTCCCCCTCTCCCCCACTAATATCCTAAAAAAGATCACCAAAGCCTGATTCACCTTCTTCTGGGGATCCAAAATGGAAAAGCAAGAAGGGAAACCGTGCACAAGACGAGACAGAAGGGAGGGAAGGACCAGATCTTAACAGGTTCCTTTTAATAAAGTTTTTTTGCTCCTGTTTTAATGCTCTTATCAGAAACACGGTCGGTCTGTTTTATTTTGGTATAATATAGGATTTTTTATGTGTAACCACAGATGGTTCGAGACCAACACATCCTTGCCGTACACCTTTAACATGCCCGAACTCTATATGGTCTTAAAAAAGACTGTGTATAGCTTTAATCTAGTTGTTAAGAGATGCAATGATTTTATAAACCATAAGATGCTTTTAAGAGATAAAGAACGAACCACAGAGATTGGTAATTTTAGAGAAAACCAATGTATTTTAATCTGGAATATAACTAATAGATCTTATCTTTCTAATTCTCACATGGACCTGGCCTGGAGTTGTGTGCACCAATGTCTTCCATGCCGGGCATTCCGGTACCGCCGGAGCTACGCAAGGTCCACCACCTGCCCAAGACAAAGCTGTGGGGGTGGGGGGGGGATGAAACAGAGACCCATCTGTTCTGGAGCTGTAACTTCACTAAGAACATCTGGAAGAAGATGATCCCCCTCTATGGCAGGTGGCGGGACTAAGAGACTGTACACATGAGGTTGTTTTATATGGACTGATGGAATGCCCCCCACGCGCCCTAAAAAATAATGGCATGGAAGATAATGAACTGTGTAAAGCCGCTCTCTGGGAGGCCGGGAAGATTTTATTGTTTAAGCGTGAGATTTTATCAGAAAAAGAGGTTTTAAAGTTCTGTTTCAATGAGATGTACATGTATTATCTCTTATAATGGAAACAATGTGCCACCATGTCCAACAAATGGCCGAAAAGTCAGTGGAATTCTCATGTAACTTTTATGCCAACGTGACATTTTATGTAAAATTTTTATGTAACTGAGTTTTATTGTCCAGATAGGTTTTTCCGCCTTGATTTGAGTGTTTTCTTTACTAATTTTAAATAAAACAGGTTCTCTTCTCCGTGAGGAGGGGCTTCCTACTAAAAAAAAAAAAAAAAAAAGTGTAATAGAATTGCTGAGCGGAGGAGATCCCAGGGGTCTTGCTTCCCTGGATAGAACATTTGGCAATCGGTGATCCTTTGGTGAAGTCTGTGCCTTCGGCCTCCTGATTTGGAAAAGTTAGGTGCTGCTATTGGGGGTGAGACTGAACTGGGGGTCCCTATCCGGTTGTCTTCTGGAGGAGATTTCTCATCGTGGAAGAACATCTTTTTTTTCCTATAATGGGATTCTTCATCTGGATCTGTCGGATTGAGGCGATCACGCTCGTGCTGAGCTTTCTTGAATGGTTGGAAGGAGAAAAAGGCGAGTGGTTTGGGTTTTATTGACTACTTTTTTGTTTGCTTTGTTTATTGTCAAAATGGAGACGAGGAGCGAGTCTCGTCCGGACTTTTTTTTTTTTTTTCCAGAGGACATGGCGATAAAGGACACCATTAGATTTATGGTGAGTCCAGAAGCCAGGCAGCAGAAAGATCTTGGTTACAGTTATTTTGAAATGCAGAAAAATCTTTAAAGTTGTGCAAACCTTTTTTTCGAGGGGCATATAAGATGTCTCTACAGAATGTGGCTTTATGTGAAAAGGTGTACTCTCTCTAGAAAGCTAATATGAGGGAAGAGCCTTTTAAGGGGGTGAAAGTTTGTCCCCTAATACTAACAATTCATATGTACAGTCCGTTCGTTACTGATCAAGAGGTGGAATCCTTTTTGTGGAGATACTGTGAATCTGTAAAGTTATTAAGGTTGGGACTTATGAACTTTGGTGTGTGGAACAGAAAACAGATTTACCAGGTCACCTTTAAAAAATACCCATTATAGGATTGTGGTGTCTGTAAACCCCTCCCTCCCAACTGTGTATATCCGTTCAGTGAGGGGTTACCTCTATTTCAGGGATGCCCCAGTATAATAAGCATTGTAGAGCGTATGGACATTCTGACGATAAGTGTGACCCCTGCGAAGACTGTAGGCCGAATAGACACCAGAAACATGTGTCCTAAAAGGAAGGAAAGCGAGAGAGCGATGCCTGGAGCGAAAGAAGTGGTGGAGGGTAATCCTCCGGATGGGATGGATCTGTTTGCTGTCGGCTGCACAACTTCCTCCTTTTCAAAGGAGCAGATGGCGGAGGAGGTTAGAAAAGGAGGGAACAGGGAGGTCAACGGGTGGAAGTGTATCTTTAAAAGAAAAGGCGAACAAGGGGGAACAACACATGGGAGTCAAAAGGACTGTGGAGCTTAAGTCTAGGGGGCAAATGTGATAAAACCTAGTGTTCTTGGTGGAGTGGTCTCAAAAATGACTGCTAAAAGGGAAGAGAATGAGAGAAAGGAGGCCATTAAAGTGGAAAAAGACTTAGCGGGAAAAGAGGTGGAGGATGGGTTAGGGAGGACCCTGGAAATAGTACCAGAATCACCTCCCATGATTGAAGTGAAGGGTGGTCCAGAGAAAACGGAAATAGAGCTTGAAAAGAACGGGCTCTAAAGTAGAGAACCCAATAACAAGTATTGGCTGTACTGTTAAAGGGGTTGTCTCACTACATTGATTCATCTTTCCTCAGTCTTGTTTTCTTTGTTTCATTTTGAATTCAGGGGCATGTTTCCTGGCTTCTACTAGGCTGCAGTAGAAGCCAGGTCTGTAGCTATAGCAACCAGTGCTGGCAGCCTATCATAGAAGACTGAACAGGTCTGTAGCTATAGTGACCTGAGGAGCTGATGCATCCCATACAAGAGGGGATATCTAGGCATAGGTAGGACATTGTTAATGGACATATATTACAAAGTGACTTGTTTTTGCTAGATCTTTAACATAAAAAGCAATACTTGTAGTGAGACAACCCCTTTAAGTGATGTTCAGAATATTATTGGTGATATTTCATCATCTTCTACAGAATTAGAGGCTGAGCTTATTGTGGTTGAAGAGGCAGGGAGCACACCTCTCCAATCCGACGAGGGCGGGGGGTAGGTGGAGAGCCCTGGTCCTAATGTTGGGAGATGATCAGGTGTGCATCCCTGATTTGTCAGGGTTTTAATAATTTGTACAAACGCACTGCTATGTATGAGTTCTTTAATAAGAAGTATGATTTCATTTTTTTACAAGCGCGCAATTTAAGGAAGAGATTAAATTATGATTATCTGATTGGGAATTGGAAAAGGGAAGGCGATTTTTTATGTAGGGAACGAGTTAAAGAGCAATGGGATAGTGATACTGTGCTCCAGTGATTGGGAATTGTTAAAACAGGAGGAGCTGTACACAGGTCGACTCTTAATGCTTGAAGTAAAGATAGATGATTTTCAGCTTAACCCATTAAGGCACCCTGACGTTCCTGATCATGATTCACTGCCTATTAATGCACCCTGACGTTCCCTGATATCTTTATGTCTCCCTGTGCAGAGATAAGATGAAAGCTCTATGCTAATTGCTGTTTCTGGCAGCTAATTAGCTCAGTTACACACAGCAGGTGATCAATCATTGAAGTCCTGTGATGCTGAGGATGCTGGGATTGGTCAGTCAGTCTGCTAACACACAGTTTACAGCTGATCCATGTCCAGGGGCTCTGCTCTGTGTGAGAGAGTGAGGAGATGGTATTTCTGTGCTGGGTCCTAGTGCCCAGTGCTGGGATCTGGGCTGTCACAGCCTGAAATACTTTATTAACCCCTCCACTGCCTAATCACTTCACTGCCCCTGTGATCTATATGTGGCAGCTGTCTGATCAGACAGTTTGCCACTTTCAAGTTCCAGCAATTTTCTGCCAGTGATCATCACTGGCTCATACAGTGAAAAACACACACAAAAATTAATCCCCTTCATTGCTAAGTCCCTGTTCCCCTCACTCATATTGTTATAGCTGTCTGATCAGTTAAAAAGACAGCTTGTAACTTCTGTTCCCACATCTGTCGCTGCCCATCACTATCCTAATAAAGCCTGAAAAATACTCTAAAACAAGGTGCTCCTTCAATTCTGAGGCCTGTGGAAGAGTCAAAAAGCGTATATGGGCCAAAAGTGGGGTATTTCCAAAAACTGCATAATAAGGAGAATCATTATTGAGTTGCAATTTCTTGGTAAAATCTACGGGGTTCCATTGAATAATGAACAAAAATCGGAAATCTGCAAAAAAGTAACATTTTTGAAATTTCACCTTCGCTTTTCATTAATTTCTGCGAAATACCTAGAGGGTTAATAAACTTCCTAATGCTGTTTTGACTATGTTAAGGGTGTAGTTTCTGAAATGGAGTCATTTATGGGTTTCTAACATACAAGCCCCTCAAAAACCACATCAGAAGTGGCCTGGTTCCAAAAAAATCTGTTCTGCAAATTTTCCTGAAAATGTTAAAATTTGCTACTAAATTTCAAAGCCCCCAAATGTCTTAAAAAATAATAGGATGTTTAAAAAAATCATGCCAACACAAAGTAGACATATGGTAGATATTCATTATTTACTACTTTGTTTGGTGTGACTATGTGTCTTGCACACAGAAATTTTTAAACTTTGAAAATGGCAATTTTTTTCCAAATTTTCACAAATTTCGATATTTTTACACCTAAAACAAGGATTTTATCGACCAAAATTAATTGCTAAATTAAATCACAATGTGTCACGAGAAAATCTCTGAATCACATGGATAGGTAAAAGTGTTGAAAAGTTATTTACAGATAAAGTGGCACATGTCAGATTTGAAAAAAAGGGCTTGGTCCTTAACGCCAAAACAGGCTTAGACCTTAAAGGGTTAAAGATGTTTTGTATTTATGGGCACACGGAGAAGGAGCCAAGAAAGTATTTGTTCGCATTATTTCAGCTTTTTACAGTGGGGCCAGATCTGATTCTTATCAGTGGGGATTTTAATTGCCAGATTAATAATAAGAATGATGGATCTGTTGCTATTTTAAATAGTGTTTTAAAGGTAAGTTACGGGATGTGTGGGAAGCTTGTGGTAGGGGGAAAGAAATGGAAATAACGTGGAGCAATAGGGGTTATGACTCCAGGATTGATTATTTCTTTTAAAACTCTTAATAATGGTTTTAGTGATCATAAGATATTAGAGTGTGACATGGGAAATAGTGCAATTGAAAGCAAGAAAGTCACGCTTTGGAAATTAAATATAGTATTAGTAGAAGATGAGGTTATAAAAAGAAAATTTGCTATGTTTTATAATGACTTGAAAATAAGGAAGGCTGAGTTTGAGAATATCCTCATGTGGTGGGATTTTAAGAGTCAGATGAAGGAGTTTTTCATAAAAATGGGTAAAAGGAAGTTATTCGAGAGAAAAGCTCTTTATCATGATCTTAATTCCAGAATGCAAAGTTTGTATCTTTTAAGATCTCATGGTATACAGGTTGAAGAGGAGATTGAGGCCTTAAAGGATGGGATACGTGCATGCATAAGGGAAGAGGAAACGAGATTATTTTTAATACCAGAGTCAAAAATCTGGAAGACGACGAAAAATGTTCTAAGTTCTTCTTTAAAAAAAATGTTTAACGGGAAAGGTTTTATTGAACTGGAAGGGGAGGTGAGCATGGAAGGAAAATTGGGGAAGGTAAAGGAATTTTACAGAGACTTGTATAAGGAGAAGAGAATAGATTATTTGTTGGAAAAGCACTTTATTGATAACTTGGATCAGGAACTGAGTAAGGAAGAAAAAATTATTTTGAGTAGTAATCTGAGCGAGGAGGAGGTGTGGAAGACTTTAAGCAGTTTACAAAACTTGAAGACACCTGGGCTGGATGGTTTACCAATTGAGTTTTATAATAAGACCATGTGGGATTTTATTCAGACAGATATTTTTTTAGAGGTTTTAAGGTTTGTGGAGTCTTGTGATGTGGTGCCGAACTTGTGGTCGTAAGGTTTGATTGTGTTAATCCATAAAAAAGGGGTAAAGAAAAAATCCTGAATTGGAGACCAATTACGTTGCTTAATTCTGACTACAAGATTTATGCTAAGTTGTTGGCAAACCGCTTTAAAAAGGTGATAGGATCTATAATTGGATTAGACCAGACTTGCGCTATCCCTGGGAGGAAAATATCGGACGGTCTTTTACTATTAAGAGAATCTATGGGATGTTACAGATAGGAAGCAGAACATAGCCCTTGCATCTTTTGACTTAGAAAAAGCATGATAGGGTCTCGCATGAGTTTTTATTTTCGATTTTAAAAAAAGTGGGTTGCCCGGATAATTTTATAAATCATTTATATTGGGTGTTTTAATAAAGTTTCCGTGAATGGATTTTTATCAAATAACATATATATTAGGTGTGGTGTAAAACAGGGGTGTCCCCTTTCCCCAATTTTATTCGTATGTGCGATTGAGCCTCTTTTAGCTGCTTTCAGGAAGGATAAAGTGATTCATGTTTTTTTTTTCCCCGGAAATAATAATAAGCAGATTAAATGTGTTGCACATATGGATGATGTGACAGTGGTGGTAAAAGATTTGAGGAGCTTTAGAAGAGTGCTAAGAACAATAGAGTGGTTTTGCCGTGCATCTAGCTTCAAAGTTAATTTGGATAAATCAGGTATTTTGCCCATTGGCAGTTACAGATTAGAACCGGATTGTGAGCTTTAAATATCCTCAAAGATTAAGATTTTAGGTATTTGGTTCTCGGAAAATTGTGGGTATATAAAAAATTGGGAGTCTTTGTTGGAAAGCGTTAAAAAGAAGCTGAATTTTTGGAGCCTGAGGGAGCTCACTATGGAGGGGAAAATGTTAATAATAAAACAGGTTTTATTGCCAATTGTTTTATGTTTCTACTGTCTTTATGATTCCAGTGCCCTTTTTAAGAAAGTTAATTAAATTATTTTTTAATTTTCTGTGGAAGTCCAAAAATGGAAAGGGCAAGACTGGAGAGTCTGTATAAATCAAAAGAAAAAGGGGGAAGAATTTCCCAGACTTTAGAAAATTTTTATATGTTAAATATTTGTCGCAGTGTATTAACATTTTAGTTGGACCTGCTGTAAGAATTAAATTTTATGATCTGTAACCTTGGTTTTTTTATCAGGAAATATAGGTGGGTGGATTTAGACTTAAGGCGACTGTATAGGCTTTTGCCACCTGAGAACTATATTGTGTTAGAAAAGATTGTGAGGGAATACCGGTTATCAGAGTGCAATATCCATATGTTATAAGAAGATTTTATCATTTTTAGAGAAAGATGTTGTGGCAAATCCAGTCGAACGCTTTTCGGAAACAATTGTAAAACGGGTATGGGGTAATGTAAGTAGTAGGTATTTATTAAACGAGCAAAAGGATCTGTTGTGGTATATAATAATGGATTGTTTGCCTACAAGGGAATTTCAGCATAGGAGAAGTCTGGTAAGATACGCCAGATGTGGAATGGAGAACTGTGGAGAAGACGAAAGTGTGATGCATGTTTTTTGGAACTGTTTTTATGCCCAAGAATTTTGGAGAAAAGTTAGTAATTTGGTAAGGAGAATTAGTGCAGTAAGGTTTTTAGACTACAACATTTTTTTTATGGATTAGGCATTGAGCAAGAGGATTTTAAGATTGTATGGATTATTTTAACCTGTGGGAAGGCGGCTTTATGGAAAACCAGGAATATTTTTATCTTTAAAAGGAAATGTTGCCGTGGAAAGTTTGTGTTAGATTATTTCTGAGCTACTTATATCTGTATTACTGGAAAGAGAAAAGAGATTCAAGTGAGAGGAAGGCAAATAAAATATGGAAGTTTTTGGAGTGTAACAGATTAATGTTAGAGTAAGTCTTTTTGTAGGGTTAGTTTTAGGTTTGTTATTTTGCAAAAATTGAAGTATTTTACAGTGATGATTATAAGGTCACAAGGAAAATTTTGAATCGTGGGCTTGAGACTTAGAATCTGAGCAAAAAAACAAACAAAGAAAAATCAAGAAGTATTGCAGGAGATCTTGGTCAGGAAGTGCCCGGGGTACCCGACTCATCGACCTTACGCTTAGTCCCCGGGCAACGGGGAGCAGTCGTCCTGTCCCTGTGGGGCCGAGGATCTGCTGAGCTATGGTATGTCGAGTGGCAGAATCTAAAGACGGCTGTGGGGCATGATGGTGAGCAAGATGGATGAAGTTCCATATTATGCAAGGATCCGGAATGGGGTTCGGTGCATTCTGTCGATTGGAGAGAAGAGAGCGAAAGGTCTGGATTTCGTCATTGGAGTGATCCTGGCGAAATTTGTAATCCTGAGGTCGCAAGTGTTGGCTATTTTAGAGTTCTACAACAGCAGAATATACAAGGTGGCGCTCTCATCGGAGGGCAACCTAAGGCTTTTTGGATGTCTATGAGGAGCATTAATGTGACGCTTTTCTGGATGGAATGGTGATTGTTCCACATTTTCCAAAGAAGGAGAGACTGATTATTGTAAGGGCTTTTAGCCCGTATGTTACTAATGAGGAACTAGTGACTTTTCTAATAAGATTTTGTGTGGAGGTGGACTTCGAGGGAAATGAGATGAATACATATGGGGTTTGGACAATGAAGAGGAAATTTCGTGTTTTTTTGAAGGAGAAAGAGGATGGGGACTTAATTTTTTCCACCTGCTAGGTTCAAGATTGGGAGGGTTAATGGGGAATTACATTTTTATCGAATGGCGGCATTTTGCCGAAGATGTGAGTTATATGGACATGAAACGGAGGACTGTATGGCGGAAAGGTGTACAAATTGTGGGCAAGATGGACATAAAAGGAAAGCTTGCCAAGAGGGGAAGTGTTGTAATTTATGTGGTGTAAAGGGATACCTTTTTTCTTCCTGTCCGGAAAGGAAGAAGAGAAATGTGCCAACCGTTGAAGCAGAGGAGGCTGAAGAGTGTGTTAAGAAGGATGAGGAATGCGCCAGGGATGGTGAAGTTGAAGGGGTTGAGGAAGTTAATGAGTCAGTTTCTACAATGGATTGGGGTGAGGAGATGGAGTTGGCAGACGTTGAAGTGGAGATTCAGAGGAAGGTGAAGAAGCATAAGAAGATAGAAGAATGGGAAAGCAGTAGGAAACCGAGGAAGTGGGGAAAAAGACGGTAGAGGAAGAGGGTAGGCAGGAGGAGGCAAGGCAGGTGGAAGGTGAGGGAATGGAAATGGGAGAAAGGAGAGGGAGTTTGGGAAAAGAAGTAGGGAAGGGAGTTGAGGGTAAGGGAGGGGGAGAGTCCAGTAAGTAGGTAGAAGGGGAACGCAAGGAAAAAGAGAGGAGAGTGGAGGAGAAGAAGATGAGGGAAATGAAGAGTGAGGATAACTGGGTTAAGTCAGTACCAGGTAAAAAGACAATTGAGAAGATGGAGAACCTTTTGGAAGTTGTAAAAAGTAGGACTTTTACGCCAATGGAGAAATATAATCTTTGGGAGAGTGATCAGGGAGGTTTGGGGTCAGGAAGAGATCTTCAAGAACAAATAAATTAGTTGGTGGTATTGTTGTATTTTGGAGGACAATGATATTTTCTTAGTTTGGTAGACAAGCTTTGGAGGAGTATGCGTAGGGCTGTTAAGAGATTTTTTGAGACGTATAAAATACCGGAGATATTCCATGCAATGATAGAGAAATGGGTCAAGGAGTGTGAGATTTCGAGGCCAACCTTGTGGGTTATGGGTATATGTGCTAGCCATTTTGGTTTCAAGGCATGAGGCTTTTATGGAAACTTTTGTACATTGAGTTACACATGATGTAATCTTTTGTTTTCTTTCTGTATGTATTGAAGCTTTGGTTTGCATTTGACTATGTAAGCATGTTTTGTTAACTTTTCTAATATATATATATATATATATATATATATATATATATATATATATTTTATATATAAATATATAAAAAAAAAGAAAATCTGTTCTTATCGGTCCCCCTGGCTGTGAGTCACTAAGGGGGGACTGTGTCCGAACGGAGAAACACACTGGTGTGGATCGGAGTGTACGCAGCTACTTGAAATAAGAAGTAGATTCGTAGGTGGCTCCCCCTCTCAGGATTGAAGCCATGAGGTTCGAGGGAATTTTGAAGCCCTAAGTGCAATGTGCCCCAGGATTGACAACCCTGGGATGCCTGAACTTACTGAGTGTGGGACCCCACTTGAGTGATGGCACATTTGCACGCACTTTAACTCTCCCTTTCCCTCGAGCACATGTCCTTATTCCCCAGCCTTTGGCTAGGAAACAGGGAAATTTTTATAATTTCCGGCCAGATGTCCGGGCAGTATTTCACTGTGCACATCCACTAAGTTGTTTAATTTATTTTTTTTCATGTCACTGTGTTCACGTGTGTAACATTTTGTATGTAGGATCGAAGGATGCAGTATCCTTTTGGGATCCTCCTGAGGTCTATGGGGAGAATATGTAGCCCTTAGGCTCCTTTCTCCCTTGAAAACCACGGCACTCTTCGGAGTTGGCCACCTAGATGCCACTTTGGTTAATGTGTTTCTGATGTCAAGTGCAAGTATTTGGGGCTCTATCCGCTTCAATGGTGGAGCCCACTGATTGTGACCTCATGCGGATGCCTTCTGGTTTGTTGAGGGAGCACCGAGATCTCATTCTGCTGTTGGAATCATTTTGTGTATCCTCGTGCAGGTACCTTCTGGTCTGCGGGGAAACATTCGTTCTAGGTTTGTAGGGACCCATTACTTTTAAGTAGACCGTATCCTCAATGCACTGTTTTATGTGGCACTTTTGTCGCACTTTTTTTGTGCATTTTGGTTAGTTTGCACGTATTAGGGCTTTCAAAAAACAAAATTTGGCAACAATGAGATTATGAAATTCCCCCCAAAGTTTCCTCCAACTAAATATTCAGCTGAATTTCTTGGAGATCCATTAATGTTTTTATATATAAAAAAGGGAGATTGGATTTTCAGTCTCTAATACAACATAAATATTCATTGGATTCGGATAAAGCTCTCTTTTCTATTTTTTCTCTACTAGAAGGAAATGTTAAGTTGATAAATTCTTAAGTTCACAGGTCAAAAAAATGTAATGAAAGAAAAACCTTTCTGATCTGGTTTCTGTCTCCATCACCTCATTACAAGCACAATGGTGCCTCCTCGGGGGTGGGAGGATGTGTATTACAGGCAGGACGTTCCCTCCTTTATTACTTTACCATAATAACCCACCAGCCCTACTTTCATTGACTCTGGAGGGAGCTCTCCTTTCCAAGAGGTTCCTCAGCCCAGAGTCTGATCAATGTCCATTCATATGGAAATGGAGAATCCAGGTGTTGCCAAATGACAATGTCCCATTAATCAGGACCCTCCATCCTCTTCCCCAATATAAACCTTTCTGATTTGGTTTCTGCCTCCATCACCTCATTACCAGCACAATGGGGGTGCCTTGAGGGTGGGAGGATGTGTATTACAGGCAGGATGTTCCCTCCTTTATTACATTACCATATTAACCCCCCAGTCCTACTCACATTGTCTCTGGAGGGCGTTCTCCTTTCCAAGAGACACCTCTGACCAGAGTCTGATCAATGTTCATTCATATGGAAATGGAAACTTCAGGTGTCGGCCAATGACACTGTCCCATCAGGAGCCTCCTCCCTCTTCCCCAATATAAACCACCTCCTGTCTCAGTGACTACTTCTCCTTCTTGGGGATTATCTGCAGACTGTACTGTCCTCTGAGGAACAGCAGGTTGGAGACTTGTCCAGGAGAAGTTCCTCATTGATTTTCTTCTCTTCAAGGATCAGCACTCGGCTTCAGGCTTCATCTACAATGTGAGTGTGTGATTAGTCCCTAGCACAGGATATAGTGGATAGTAACTAGATAAATGCTCGTGTGGGTAGAGACTGTGCGCTGTAATCACCAGACCCCTGAGGAAGCTGTGCTGTTTGGAGATACGTGTGGGGTCTTGTGTCTACAGCGCTCGGTCTCTCCCACACTAGTATATAATTCTCTCTTTATGACAATTTTGATTATTTTCTCTATTCTCGGACCTATATGCCTTCTTCTTGGCACAGGTCAGATTTCTTGTTGTGCCATTATTTACTTATAAGAATATTTTTGGTTATAACATCTACACATTAGTTTTCTTTTTTTTTGGTCTGGCTATTTTTGTGTTTTGGGGTCAGTGTGGGCCTCTGTTATATACAGTGTATTTTACACTTGTACTGCTGGTTACTGATCACATTTGTTATGTCTGGAGGGTCTTGGTCTTGATATTTGAAGCTTTTGTCAGCTTTTCCAATTGTTTTTAAATGTTATTATGTGACCCTATAAAGTCTTCTGTATTTTCGGGTATTTCAGGTCTGCGCCCTTAATATGTTCCTGATTTTGCCCGTCTTATTTCTTCTTAACTTATGACACTTAATGGGATTTTGTATAACCTCTGAGCAACCAGGATCCCATTCTCTGGTGTGTACATATTTCTGTAGTATTCTTCTATCTTGCTTCCCTGGTGGCTAATGCAAGTGATGCCGGGTTGTTGTGGGCAGTATTGACTTCAGCTGTGGATGGGAGAGAGCATTAGACAAATCTTTGAGCTGCTGATACTTGGGTCATTCAGTAATGTTGGGTAGATGTGAAAATCCTTGGGCCACTATCGGTTATATCTATATACACATAGTATACATAGATCTATTACACAAATGTTAACACATACAACACAAATTACAGCAGGGATCAACCTTCCCCGACCACCATGACTGTATCTGCTCTCAGAGATACAAGCCAGGACTTGGTCAGCGCTCTTCAGTTTTCTTCTGTTTTAGTAAAAGTAAATGTATTATCTCGGTGTTTCTCTTAGAATGGCTGCCTACATCACCGAGATGGGAAAACACCTCCAGAGTCTGGTCTCTCAGACCTCCAGGAACCTGATGATGGTAGAAGTGACCGACCACTTTGACCTAATGCAAGAGCTTGGGAAAGGATCTTATGGAAGAATTTTCATGGGGAAACACAAGCATTCAGGTAAGATGATGATGATGATGATAATGATGATGACCATGATGATGGGTTATCAGCCTTCTCCGATAATCAAGGTCTTCTTAATGTCCAGAATAGATGAGGCTTCAATTTGATCATTTGTTGCATAAAACAGATGATATCCTCTAAAGTTACCGACTGTTTTCAATGGGTATAAGTGTTCAGTCTATGCAATATACAGTGGAGCATACTTCTACTGATTTGGAATCAGCATTATAAAATCAGACTATTCTGGTCAATGTCCCTCTAATACTTATGGGTATTGTCAGCTGGTGAAGACTATCCCCACTGCATCATGCCCCTTCCTTCAGGACCTACATTATCATTGTGATCTTGTAGTGGCTCCAGTATGACTACTCATCTGATTTTGTTCAGGACTTTAAACATGTTACAGACTATGATGGCGATATATAAAGATCAATACTAATAATGTCATTTACAGGTCAGGTCGTGGCTATAAAACTGATGGCGAAGGAGAAGACCCCAGAGGATAGATTCCTCCAGGAATACGGCATCTCTCTGACCCTCAAATGCCACCCACACATCATCTTCATTCATGAGATAGTCTTCCAGACCAGTAGGGATTTCGGACTCATTTTGGAATTGGCACCAGCAGGAAATCTAGATTCAATCATTAAACCTACGGTAAGTTTCTGTCCTGGAACATAACTCATCCCTCCAACTGTAAACATGGTCTACTCAGCCATTTCTGGTTAAGCTGGAGGCCACCATGACAGATCTAATGGGAGTTATCATCCATGTTCCCTGAAGTTCTTCACCCCATTTATACTGTATCTTGGTAGAGGTCATGAAAAAGTTCTCCGTTAGTCTGTGTCTTATGAGGTTGTCCATGTATTTTAAGGATTGGGGAGCAGGTTGTGGTGTTTTGTCTATGAGATTGTCCTGTCTGTTCAGCTGTGTGATCTCTTGTGTTTTCGTCTGCTCAGGCCGGCATGCAGGAGGACATGTGGAAGCGGTGTGTTCTCCAGATAGCAAGCGCTCTGGACTTCATGCACAGCAGAGGATTGGTCCATTGGGATCTCAAGATGAATAACATTCTTCTGATGGATGCAGAATGTCACTGGATAAAGCTGGCGGATTTTGGCTTCACCCGCCTCCAGGGCACATGTGTGTCTTCCCTGTCCCGATGTAAGCCACACCATGCTCCAGAACTCTGCAGCTTGAGAAAAGGAGATCAGCTGGTTCTACATCCCAGTCTTGACACGTGGGCCTTTGGGGTTCTACGGTGGTGTCACTGGATTCTACCCTTGGCATCACGCGTTGACCTGCGTTCAGCATTATAAGGACTTTGCCTGGTGGCAGTTGAGAATGGATATATTATCCCCTCCAGAGATGTGGAAGACCATTGATGTTGAAGCTGTAGGAATGTTCTGGGATTTGTTGGCCATCGACGCCTCAGAGAGAAGCTCAGTCATGGAGGTGGTCATGAAATATATTCATCGGCCATGGAAAGTAGAGGACCCTTCCCAACAGGGAAACAGAAACTCTATGGGTAATACCTAGACTATAACCCAAACTGACTAAAAAGGTTTCTCACCAAGGACAACAAGGAAAAGGATGAGTATTAGTCCCTGTCCTCCCCCCCCTCACTCTCCATTTTGTGTCTATCTTTCAATAAAGCTTCGGGCCTGTGACCCCTCCTCCTTTTCCCTCTTTTCTTCCCCCTTTCCTCCCTTCATAGGTCTGTGATTTATTGCTGGTAATGCTTGATGTGTGCAGGTCTGCTAGTGGAGCATGTTATGTGATGTTTAGTGTAGGTTAGCCTACCTGTGCGCCGGGTCCACTACTATCCTCCACAGGGATATCCACAGTACTTCTTGCCAGGTTCCATACAGGACCTGGATATTTTTCGGACCAAGGCAGCCGTGCAGAGGGCGATGGAAAAAACAGCCCTTCAAACGCATTTGAGTGTTGTGCCTCTCCATTGCACAACTCCATATGGTGAGCTCATTACTAATTTATCTTTTCTTTTTAAGGTTTTATACTATTGTGCGCCCCCTCCTGATTTTTCTCCTTTTTTCTTATATATATATATATAACCTTTTCTAAATAGAGCAATGTTCTGGACGTATAAACTCCACCATCACCACAATCAGGGAGAAGACATTTCTTCAATCAATTGGTTCATCATTTCCTTCTGTTCCTTCTGTTTTTTTCTTCCCAGACATTTTTTACACACATCTTGTCCCCTCCGTCTCCACTATTGTATCTTCTAATCGATCTCACCATCGTTCTCCAGACACTTTGTTCACATTTCACTTGATTATTTTTTTATACATGTTCCCCAGACATTTCTCATTTATTTAAAAAGCTTTCAATCATTATTTTATTTCTAATTTCTCAAGTTGACTTAAATCCACCAAATTTGTTTCTTTTTCATATCTTTTTTTCCAGTAGATCTGCAGTTTTAGCTTGAAATATTTCATTTTAACAAGGAATCCTGGAAAAAATAAAGTCCCCCAAAATTTGTTACTCAATTTCTTCCAAGTTCGGCAATACCCTATATATGGGTGTAAACTGCTGTTCGGGTGCATAGCAGGGAGTACAAGGGAAGGAGTGATATTTGGCTTTTGGAAGGCAGATTTTGGTGGGGCTGTGTCGCATTTACAAAGCCCCCAAAAGTACCAGAACAGGTGAATCCTTCCAGAACTCACCCCGTTTTGGATTCATCGCCCCTTAGAGATCACATCTGGGGATGTATTGTGCATTTTGGGTGCACAGGTGTTTCATAGTTTGTTTTTAACACTGGGCCATTAAAATGTGGGAGGGACCACAGTTCTGCCATTGTTTTTTGGGCTTAATTTTTACAGCGTTCGCGTGCGGTAATAAAAGGATAACTTTACTCTACGATCTTTACAATTATAATGATATAAATTTTAAATAGTTTTTGATATTTTATTACTTTTACACAATAGAAATGCGTTTATACAAAATTGCATTTTTATGTCATCACAGTCTGGCAGCCGTAATTATTTTATTCTTCTGGATATGGAGCCGATTATGGGCTTGTTTTTGCGGGATGAGTTGACGTTCTTATTTGTACCATTATGGGGTCCACCACTTGGAAAGGGAAAGGACTTGGAAAGGGAGGGACTGCAGTACCAACAACTTGGACAGGAGCACGCTCAGCTCCAGCACCTTAGGCTGGATGGACGCCTACTGTTGTCTCATGGCACTCGCCTCGACGAAAGACTGCAGGCGCCATGAGTGGCGAGGAGCAGGAGCATCTGGACCGGGAGATGATGGCAAAGACAAACAGCTCCCTTTGGTAGAGGTGGTGGAGCCTTGACTGGCTGCAATGGCATGTGTTCCACGGGGTGCTGCGGCGGCGGCAGGATGGACCACCACATGTGAGACACGTTTCTCCCAGGCCACTGGATGGTGACGCTGCATGTGTTGACGCAGGGCCGTGATGCCAATGTTAGCTCCCTGGCCACGCTTCAATTTCTGCCCATAGATTCTACATATACCCATGTTCGGCTCCTCCGGTGTCTTGGCAGAAAACTGCCACACCGCCGAGTAGGTGATTTTACCACCAACGCTCCGCACTGAGTGACTGCTACCACCGATGCCTCGCTGAGCCCCTATGCCACTTCTTTCTTGGACCTGCGAAGCTGCTGGTCTTCCCCGTGGCCTTTTGGCTCCCGATCTCGCACTGCTGCCACCCTGCTGACTCCCGGCCACACTACCGACTTGCTGTATCATCATCATTACTGTTTGATCATCATTGCTATTCTCCTCAATGGTCTCGGTATGCAGAGGCTGACTGCTGGCAACAAAACCTCCCATGCCACTCTCCACATCACTACTTGCCCGCCTACTGCAAGAAGCAGCGGATGTCTGCCCCACCTCTTTGCTGCTGACTATCCTCAAAGAGTTCGTCCTCGCTGTATAGTGGTGCAGAGCCCAGACCACATAGTAGTTCTCTGGCTGAGGGAACCGAACGGGACAGAGGCGGGTTGAGGACAGGCGAGTGCCACTGACCCGCTCCCGGGCCATGCCAACTAAGAGTTGTATCTGACGAACCCACCGACTGTTGGCTAGGGTTGTCAGATGTCATCTGGTAGGAAGTGGATGACCTACTCAACCAATCAAGAACCCTTGGGTTGCTGGTCAACACACGGCCGCTAGATGACACCGACAGTTCTGGCCTCACCTAGTGACCCCTGCTGCGATGTCCCCTTACTGTGCTGCGACCTGTGCCTGCTCCACGAATGTTTGTGCCACTGCCACTCGCATGTGAAGAGCCTGCTTAACTGTTTAATGAAAATATCTGTATATGATAAACACACACCCTGTATTTTACTCCAAATTACCACACTAACAGGCTACATTAACTCTTGTATATGAAATACCCTACAGAAAAAACAGATGTAATTGAGGCGTATATGGGACAGAAGTACACCCACCGTGGACTTTAAGGAGAACACTCCACAAACAAACAAAATGATAACGCTGTTTGAATTAAAAGTTTGCAACTGACAAGCACTTCTGAAGGTCTTTCCGCCCAGTCGCTGATAAAGCAGTTTGTTTTATAACTACTTCAATATAGTGCTGCAGCAGCAAGATGCTTATGCGAGGAGACAGACAGTGAGAAGTGTGAGGATTTAAGATGACGTCCGTATTTATAGGACTGTGACGTCACAGAATCCCACCGGTCGCTGATTGGCTTCATGTCTGCACATGTCCTTGAGGGTCCTCCTTTCTTCCTCCCAGAGTTCTTTGTTCCATGTAACGCCATGTGCTTGTGGCCATTTTACCAATAAAAAACACGCTTCATTCCCGCGAATCACCCTAAACTTCGGCTTTGTGCAGAACCGAAGTTTTCCTGAAATTCTAAACGAATTCCACTTAGTTAGAATCGATTCGCCCATCTCTAGTCATGAGACCCAAAATGTGTTGGCTGGAGCAACTATTGTGTTTGCACTTTTTTGGCGTATGTGTTTTTTCTACAATGTATGATGGATTTTAAAATGAAGAAATATTTTTTGAAATTTTTATACATTTTTCCTGTCTGCCTCGGTCTGGAAGCCGGTATCTAAAGTTTTCTTATTTGTACTTCTGAAGATGTTGGTCTCCTCCTCCGTGCTGCCACCTGAAGGCAGTTGTTTACAACCACCACAAGAAGGGGAGCTGAAAACCCTTGATTTCTAATTGATTTAATGTACACCTGTTTTTTCGTGCTCCCTTCTCAGACTATAGGTGCGGGCTTTATTCAAATTATAAGTCTTTTGGAAATTGCTATTTTTCATATATGCCATGGATAAGGCAGCAACACCAGCGGTAAATGACGATGAGGATTATTCTCTAAGATTAACAAAATACAGCAGGAATTCTCAAACGTGATACTATTGGTAGTGTTTGACGGTAATGAGGATTTCAGTATGGCCCTTCGTACCTTAGAAAATTTACTACATAAAGAGGTTAAGATTTGGTGGGATATGACAGTACATTCCCACCAAATACATTCCAATTTTTCATGCCTTACCCAAATTGCATAAAGGGGATTTTCCTCCAGCTTTTCGGCCCATCGTCTCGGGTATAGGCTCGTTACAGGAGGACCTGGGACGATGAGTTGATCAACAACTACAACCTTTGGTGGAGGCCCTCCCTGGGTCTCTTAGAGACACCAAGCAGCTAGTTCATGTATTACAATCCATTTCTTGGCCGGCTGGGGGTCCTGGTTGTCCTGTGATGTTGTAGCCCACCCAGCCCTTCCATCAAAACATATATCAATTGTAATACCAAGTTCGTCATTTATCGTATTAGTTGCAAGGATTGTAAACTTCAATACATTGGTTGCACCAAGGGTCTATTCAAAGTGCGGATCCGGAGAAATCAGATGCATCCAGATCTGACCACTTTAAAACATTGGCAGTCTCAAGACATTGTTGTAATGTACATCAAGGCTTGATTTGGTGGGATATGACAACAATTAAGTCAGATGTTGAGCAGGATATGATTCCTCATGGACTTAGACTTAAAAAACAACCCACCATGGAATATCCCGGTGATTTTGCATTGAAATGGAATTAAGTTCTATCAAACTGTTCATTTGAACTAATGAAATTAATTATTGAACAGGAAAAACAGGTTTGTCGGATTTAAAAATACAAATTGCTGAAGCGAGAAATCTACAGAAGTTTGAAAAAAATACCTCTTTTGCAGATTCTATGACAAGGTTGAATGAAGGTTTTATGAAATTGGAAAATCAAATTATTGCGGTTAAACAAAATAAATACAAGCGTGATGCACAAGATTATACCACAGATAGAGTATATACCTGGAAGAAAGCATATGATCGACCTAGATCTATACTGCGGAATAGCAGGAGTGGCCATAATGGAAAAAGAAAGGTTAGCTTTTCGGAGGTGGACACATCCACAGATCGTACACTCTCAGATACTTCAGGTGATTCTTTTGATACCACTCAGTCGGGACAACAGTCTTATGGATGATCTTGATCGAAGAAATTTCAACTTCAGACCAGATAGAGGAGAGGCGACAGAGGGTATTTTAACTAATGCTAAAAATATTAGACCGTCAAACATTAAAGGAGGGCAGGCCGAAAACATCGGAGGGGCCATCAGAGGATCGTGGGATCTCCACAGGAACCGGAGGCGTCCTCGCCAGTTATAAATCTCGAGTCAAATAGTCTGTTTGGAGACTATTTCGGTTCTAACCAAGGGCTAAGGATTTTCTCCGACATAATTTTTGATATGTTATTAGATGTTAATAGATTCGTGCGACAAATTACCTTGAAGAATCACTTTCTAAAACCAGAGAACTGTGAAGAGTCGGAAACGTTATCTGTAAATTCAGAAGGTCAGACAGACTTATACATACCGGACTACGGTGAACTACAAAATATTGTTCTTTTACGACAACTTGGGCGTGATTCGATTGATATACAAAATGACAAATCGAGAATTTTTCATCTATAATCGTGATTTTTATGCGATACATTCCCGTCTATGCACAATGGGCATGTTCCAAGAACGAATTGAAGAAGACCTGATTTATACAAGGAAGTCTTAATACAAAACATTGATCAAATTTAACTAAGGAATAAATCAAAGCCCTACAGCAGTTACACAAAATGACAGATTAGTTGTGTGGAATGCAGACAAGGGAGGGACTGTAGTTCTATTAGATAGAGAATGAGAACATACATAAGGAAACAGTCAAGGTGATGGAGACTGATGTTTATAAGAAATTTGGGGAAAGTACAGTGGCACGCCACTTCCATGATTTTAAACACAATGTAGTTCAGCTAAAATGGTGTGTATTAGGGCAGGTTAAACATAAAGGGGAAAATTTAGAGAAACAATTACTGCAGCGTGAAGCGGCATGGATATAGGACATGAATACATTAGCGCCGAATGGTTTGAATGACTATTTTAAACCTTCGAGTTTTTCTGTAAGTTATGTATCTTCAATAAAGATTAGGTAGAAATATCATTTAGTGATAGTGTTAAGTAGATTTAACTAAGTAGTTCTATGAATATTTGCATATATAAGGTAATAACACACCCAGTATGACGTGCTGGAGAAAGGGGTGTTGACCCTGAAACGTTACATGCTGGTTGCACCTGCCCGCGTCTCTCCTCGATGTGAACCCAGCAAGGAGGATATCACAGGAGAATTACTGAGTTATTCACTCATGTCGGTCACCACGGACTATTATCCTATGGACACGCAAGTAGCACACGATTGTGCACATTATGCTGTTCATTGAACATGATGAAGTCTGTGAATAAATTGAAGAAAGTTGTTTTACCCTGCTTTGGTTTTTACAAGCATACAATGTGAAAGGAGCATGAAGAACTCCGACAGCAAGTGTGGGGAACCGACAACTTAACTAGTGAGCTACTGAATTGTGTTGTAGAAAGCAAAGCTAATTTGCCTCCTCGTGGTAGCACTTAGAATAAAGTTAAGAACAAGCATAGTTAACAAAATGTCGTTTGAAGATTTAGCACAAATCCCGGACAGACAGGCAGAGACTTTTGTTTTTACTGAGAATGAAAGAATGAATATTTTAAAACAAGCTGAAGCTGCATGCTTGGGGTGGGAACAAGCAAAGAAAGATGTTCCCGTTAACCTGTCTGAAAAGTTAGAACAACTAAAGAAAAAATGTCTTATTTCCCATGCTTCTACATTGAAGAAACACATTAAGGTTGAACGAATTCCAAGAGGACTCCGAAGTCCACTACAACCTATAATCCTGCAGGAGGATATAGGATACAGAGAGAAATGATATGCTGTTAGCAACCATTACTCAATGGGGCTCATGAACCTATCAATACAACATCTGCAACAAAAAATATTGAAAATATAAGGAAAGAAATTAAATCACTGGATGAGGAGTTTAAGAAATCAACTACCATAGACCAATACAACCAGACTCAACAAGATCTTCAAAGTATGTCAGAAAAATTAAAAGATACAAAAGCTACAAAATAAACAAATTCGAACGTGATAGCAGATAGTTTACTCTTGGGCCGAGGATCGGTCAAAAATGTGCTATGAAAGAAGAGAATGAAAAACGATCAACCCAGACAGTAGTACTTCAGAATCCGAGCTGTCAGCAACGGGTAATCAAATGCAATTGAGATTTTTAGCGAAGAAAATCACAGAAAAATAAAGATGATTTTATGCAACAAGGCCAAAGCGACAAGTTGGATCCTGGAGACAGTTCTGGGATAGAACACGCAGGCAAACGACGAGGGACAAAGAAAATCACGAAGAAAAAAAAGAAGATGAACAGCTCGTGATTAACATCTCTTCCAAGACTGACACCTGCACAAATACCGATAATTAATAAGGGAATTAATTTTGTATCTACTTCAATGGTTTCTTTGTTTGACTTTAATATAAACTTTTATAAATTATGTCGAGAAATTCGGGTTAAAATGTTTGATGCGGAGAAAAAAAAAAAAAGAGAGTAGTGAACAGGCATCTGGTCAGTTAACTAGAAAGTTAAAGTACAGCCAATTTGAGCCAGGGATGAATTCACCTTCATTTGAAGTATTCAAATGCCTTGTAGCGTCTGAGGTAACACAGCGATGCGATAAATATAAAGTCCAAACTAATGATAATCTCACAAAATAAGAAAGTGAGGCCCAAAGTACAGATTGTACCATAGTTATGAAAAAAGCCGACAAAGGGGGAGCCACTGTGGTTCTGTACAGAACAGAAGAAGTCAGTACATACAAGAGGCCATTACACAGTTAAGCAATGCTCAGGTCTACCAGTAACTGGATACTGATCCCACACAACGGTTTGCCAGGGTCATTGAAGATCTATTAGACGAGGCAGTATATAATGGGTTAATTGATACAAAATTGAAGGCATTACTTTATTGCCAGTACCCTTGGACCCCGATACTATATCTGGTTCCAAAGGTCCATAAATCCATTGAGAACCCACCGGGTCGTCCCATAATGTCAGGTATAGGTTCCTTGTTGGAACCTCTGGCAGCCTATGTGGACACCTTTCTACAAAGGGCTTTAAAAAGATACCAACACTCATTAAGTGATACAGGTCAATTCTTTAAAGTTGTTGAACAATATCTAATGCAGAGCCTTTATGGTTCTGCACTTTGGATATTAAATCACTGTTCACAAGCATCCCATATGATGAAGGAATGCAGGCAGCCAGGGAAGCGTTGTGCAAAGATCTGACGCTTTCTAAGTCACAAATAGGTTTTATAATGACACTGCTTGCTATTGTACTCACAAAGAATTATTTCAAATACGGGGAGAAGGTTTACCTCCAGCTACAATGGACCTCAATGGGGTCTCCTGTAGCTCCAAGTTACACAAATGTATTTATGGCATCATTTGAGAAACGCTTTGTATTTTCTAGTCCACTGTACAGTAATGTCAGCATGTGGTACAGATATGTGGACAATGTTTTTGTTGTATGGAAATGGGCTAAAGAAGAATGATACTTTTGTACACTATTTGAACAACATTCATCCGCTTATACAATTCACAGCCAAAATCAGCCAAGACATCATACAATATCTTGATGTAGACATTAAAAGGACAACGGAGGGAATTAGAACTAAATTATATACTAAAGTCATTGACAGGAATAATATACTTCATCAAAAAAGCCAGCATGCACCACAGGTGTTCAGAGCGATTTCCTTTAGTCAATTTGTTCGAGCAAGACGGATTTGCTCAACTGACCAACTATATGATTTTAATTAAAGCCCCCAGATGGCGCTATAGAGCTATGGACTTGGAGCTTGCATATATTTGAATATAATGGAGCTAACCAACCCACTTTTTTTAATTAGACTGTAACACATAGAAAAAGTCCTTGAATGCTTTTTCCAGTATGTGGGAAGAAGCTATAGTTTTTCAAACTACAACCCCTCAATACTTTTTCAGCTTTTGTATAATGAAGAACAATATCCCACTGGATTTCCTAGTGGGTGCATTGAAACCTGTATTGTGGTAGGACCCAGGTTAATAAAGTTATGGTAAAAATAGTCCTTCTCAATAGGGTACAATACATAGAAATGTGCCGATCCATTCTTAATGATCGTTCCAGTTATGAGATATTATCCAAAGATCCTACTCAGGAATATAAAAAGGAGTTAGAGATTTTGATGCGTGCAAGTAGGGAGGAAATTATTGATGACAACGAATTCAAATTTCTATTGGTTAAGTCACCTCAAATACCCACATTCTATGCTTTGCTGAAAATTCATAAAGACCTGACACCTTTAAAAGGACGTCCGATAGTTTCAGGCATCAATTAACCTAATGCCATGTTCACGGGGGCGGGAGCGGGGGGCCGGCACCTCGTCGGGCCATACACTCTTATTACTAGCGGCACGTATACGCCGCTAGTAAATGACATGTCACTTATCTTCCCCCGTGGCGGATTCGCCGAGCGGGGAGAGGAGACGTAATCCATAGTTCTCTATGAGAACTGTGGATTACTGTAATGACTGGGCCGTATTTCAGCCCGTAATTCGAGCAGTACGCCGCGAATTATGGGCTGAAATATGTGCCCAAATAAACCGTGTAAACATGGCCTAACACAGAATGTGGGTATATATCTGGAAAAATGTCTAAAAGGTTATGTTACTTCCCTCCCTTCATACATTAGAGACACCATGGATCTGTTAGCAAAGATTGAAGACATCTCGATTCATGAACATACGATTTTAGCGACTATAGATGTGGAAGCACTATACTCCTTAATTCCACATACCCTGGGCTTGAGAGCAGTGGAATATTTTTCCTCAATGAGAGGTTCACAATTCCGGGCACAATTCGCTGCTGAAATTGTTAGAGTTTGTCCTGACAATGCAAACTTGCTCCTGGGCTGGTGGGAGGAGACCATGATTTTTTGTGATGACTATTTTCCTTTACCATCTCAGTCAGATTGTCCTCTGGACCCGCTACATTGATGATATTTTCATCTTGTGGGCGGGTTCAGGGGACCATTTTGAGAGTTGGGTTACATCTCTTAACCAGAACCCAATTGGACTGAAATTCACCTTTGAATAGAACAAAAAGTTTGCCTTTCCTAGATGTTGAAATTAATAGACAAGCATCTGGGGAGTTGACAACCACTGTATTTCGAAAACCAACAGCAACCAACAGTCTCCTTAGTTGGAGAATCTGTCATACATTACCTCTTAAGAGGTATTCCAAAGGGCCAATTTTTAAGACTGAGAAGAAACTGTTTTGATCTAAGAGAATTTTATCAGAAAGCCAATGATTTGGAACAGGGATTTAAAGATCGAGGATACCCTAAAAATGTCATAAAAGAGGCTTTTAAAAATGCTCTCACAGGATCGTGCTCAGTTGTTCGTTCCAAAAAGAAAAGAACCTGAGAAATCACAAAATTAGATTAAATTGGGACATATGATCGGGCCCATCTGGCGATTAAAACATCTTTATCTAAACATTGGGAGATACTAAAGATGGATAATGATCTAACGGAAATGCCACTAAATGCACAAATAACGTTTCGGAGAGGGAGGAGTTTGGGGGACAGACTCACTCAGCCACTTGATACCCGAAAGGAGGCCAGAATCCTGGCTGAGTAGACAACCTAAGGGCTGTTTTAAATACAGCCATTGTAAAGCCAGTCGATTGGTTAAACAAAATCTTTCTATAGCCAAGTGAAAAAACGAAGTTTTGAAATTAGAGACTTTCTTAATTGCAATTCCTGTAATGTAATTTATGAGGCCACTTGTACATGCCCTCTTGAGTACATTGGGAAAACCATTATACCATGGAAATTGAGAATTTTGGAACACCTAGGAGAAAGAAGAAACAAAAGAGAGACACACCATTGGCAAGGCAAATGAATTCAGTTCATGATGGCAATTGTGATCATTTTAAGTTTGAGGCTTTGGAATTGATATGTGACTCACCTCGAGGAGGGGATATTGATAGGAAGGTGCTTCAGGTAGAAGCCAAACATATTTAGTTTAAACACGGTGCATCCGTTGGGGCTCAATGAACAACTAAGTTTTAATTGCTTTATATAGAACAAGCAGATATTGTGTAGCTATTTATACATACATATTATATGCTCTGTTAAAGGTCTTAATTCTAACCACATTATGTGTCCCATCAAAATCTGTCTAAATTACGTACTCTCTCTAATCTGAGGATGTATTCTCTCTCCGTTCTTAGAAAACTATTGCTGTTAGAGTCCAAATGGATACTGGATACGGAAGCACTCGGACCTCTAGGACTGAATGATAGGAATGATCTATCTTCATTTTTATAAAGGTAATAATGTAATGGTTTAGATTAACAAAAAAAAAAAAAAAAAAAAAAAAAATTATATAATATATATATATATATATATATATATATATAATATATAATATATATATATATATATGTGTGTGTGTTTTGTCATATGTTTAACATGTTGCGTATTGTGCAACTGATTTTGTCTTAATGACATCACGGTGGAGTTAAATAGACGCATCTACGCCCTATTCCCCGTCATGCCTTGAGAAAGCGTCGGAGGACGTGAAACGGCTGTTGGCTGTGTTTGTGAAATGTGCCGATTCCCTGATTTTATGTTCCAATAAAAGGATTTTTGCAGAAGAAGTTGGGTGAGTGCCGTAAATACTCTTTCTGAAGATTGAAATTTCAATTGTGCTACTTTCTTTTTTACTGAGCACCACCCGTCTGCATTAAATGGACACTGTTCTATACACTATATAGGACTACAGAGACGTATACCGGTGCCACCTCGTTTTCTCTTTTGAATGGAGTTTTGTGCTTTCGCTACTGTGTTTTGAGGTTAGAGCACGGATACACTGTACGGACATATTGTTTCAAATAATGGAGGCAGCTACCTCTGATAACGGTATGGAAGATGCCGAGAAAGGTGTCCGTTTAAATTCACTTGAAATGGGAAGGGAGGATATCGGCACATTTTTTACCCAATGCAATACAAAGGATGAAATTAAAATGATAAGTACAAGATCTTTAGAATTTAAAGTGATGCAATTGGGAGAAAAAGAGGTCCGTTTGTTTTGGACAAACAATACATTAAGATCATATGTGGAAAGTGAACGTTCCCCAAGAGGGTTACGTGTATACAAAGATATATCACAGTTCCAGGATGATCCTGATTTCGTAATGAGGTGGAAAAAAGCACATGTGGAACACTCCTTAACCCTTACACGTCTGATTCTGGACAAATCAAGTGAAGAGTATGAGAAAATTTGTGGTGAATTGGAAACAGCTAAAGGGGAGTTAAAAACCCGTTTGACTGAAGCACAATGGAATACCTTTCAAAGAAAAATGGATAGCCGCCTAATACCTATACAAAATGAAATAAAGGAAAGGAAGAAAGATAAGTTCCTAAGGGACAAGCTTGATTTCGATCATGATCGCATATTCTCATGGAAGAATCGTACAGGAGATAATGAGAGAAAACGGAGGACATTCCGTAGAAAACCGCGATTTGTGAACAGGAACCAAAATAAGAAGGCGGACTATTGGACCACAGATTCTGGGTCTGATTCAAGCGTGACCGAAGAACCCATGAAGACATCTAGGACTGGGACTTTGGTGCGTGACCAAGTTGTCTCGGCATCACACTTCCCTTTAGACGGAGAACCCGTCGAGGGGGAGGAAAAAGACAAAACGTCCCCACTATGGGGAGTGGTGCCAAGAGGAAGCAGGTCTCTTGGAGGAAGTAGAGAACCCTGCTCCTCTCAATTCCACAAGCAGCGAAAAAGTGAGTTTGACAAATGTGATTAATCTCTCAGATGTTAGGATCTCTGAAGCTGGGCTGTCATTACTCTCTAAGGGGTTGAATTTTTGTATGACTAATAGTTTTGATTACACGAGGTTTCAGATAGATTTAAGTAAATCCTTGAGAAAGATTAATCTTTATAAAATGTTTCGTAATAGACCAGATTCAATGTTAGATCTTAAAACTGAAGGAGAGAAAAATACACAAGTTAACAAAATGGGTTTTTTGGTGAGAGATGATCTACCCAGGATAAGGAGATAGCTGAAAGTCTACTGGCTTTTCTTGATGAAGAATGTGATGGCTTTGGATATAAGGAGGAAAATGAAATTGAGGAAAGATTTCAAGGAGGAGTAAAATCGTGTTTTTTTCCCCCCTTGTCCCCCGGGCTCCACGTTGGCTAATTTCTCGGAAGCAGTGCTGAGAGACATGAAGGCATTGATATACCCTAGTAGTAAAATGAATCTCACCAATGAAGAACGAGATGCTTTGAGGGAGATTAAAGCCAATGAAAATATAGTAGTGAAGCCCGCGGACAAGGGGGGTAACATAGTTATCATGAATCGGACATACTATGAAAGAGAAGCAAAATCGCCAGTTGCAGGATAGAAACACTTACGAGAAGCTTGAGAGAGACCCTACCATGCATTTTAAGGGTAAATTACAAACATTATTACAGAAAGGTATTCAAAAGAAATTTCTATCTAATCGTTTAGCGGAAAGATTATTCAGGGAAAAACCATCAAAACCCAAATGGTACTTTTTACGAAAAGTCCGTAAGGACATGGAATGTCCACCTGGACGACCGATCATTGCAGGTATAGGGTCTATTACAGAACCAGTCTCAATATCTTGACTGGTTATTACGCCCACTATTATTTTCATTAATGATCTTACACAGGGAATACACAGTAGAATCTCAATCTTTGCAGACAATACTAAGCTCTGTAAAGTAATCAACACAATAGTGGATAATATGTTATTACAAAGGGATCTGGATAAGTTGGAGGCCTGGGCAGGGAAATGGGCAGATGAGGTTTAACACTGATAAATGCAAGGTTATGCACATGGGAAGAGAAATCCATTACATGATTACATGTTAAATGGAAAAACACTGGGTAAAAAGTGACATGGAGAAGGACTTGGGAATCCTGGTGGACAGTAAACTTAATTGTAGCAGCCAGTGTCAGGCAGCAGCAGCCAAAGCAAATAGGATCATGGGGTGCATTAAAAGGGGCATAGATGCACTTGATGAGAACATTATTCTCCCATTATACAAGTCACTGGTTAGACCACACATGGAATATTGTGTACAGTTTTGGGCACCAGTGCACATGAAAGACATGTAGAGCTTGAACAGGTACAAAGGCGGGCAACAAAAATAATAAAAGGACTGGGTGGACTACAGTACACAGAAAGATTGGCAAGATTAGGGTTATTTAGTTTAGAGAAAAGAAGGCTTCGGGGGGACATAATAAATATGTTTAAATACATCAAAGGTCAATATAGAGATCTCTTCCCAAGATTTATTTATACACAGGGCTGTATCTAGAACAAGGGGGCATCCTTTACGTCTTGAGGAACGAAAGTTTCTACATAAACATAGAAAGGGATTCTTTACTGTAAGAGCAGTGAGACTATGGAATTCTCTGCCAGAGGGACTGGTCATAGTGAATTCAATAACCGAGTTCAAAAAGGGTTTGGATGCATTTCTGGAGCGTAATAATATACAAGTTATAGTGACTAGGATTCAGGAGAGGGGTCATTGATCCAGGGATTTTTCTGATTGCCAGATTGGAGTCAGGAAGGAATTTTTCCCTAAAATGAGGACAATTGGCTTCTACCTCATTGGGGGTTTTTGCCTTTCATCTGGATCAACACCTTAGCACAACAGGCTAAAATTTATGGACGACTTGTCTTTTTTTAGCCTTACAAACTATGAAACTATGAAACTATTAGAGAATGTCCCCTCGTTTCTGTTGGATACTAAGTCGTTATTGAAGAATCTGGACACTCTTAATGTGTGCTCGGGGTATGGGCTGGCAACTATAGATGTTGTCAGCCTATACACGAGAATTACACATGAGGATGGGATAAGAGCGGTACGATCCTTTTTATCTAGATCAAATAGAGAACAGAGATTTATTGATTATGTCTGAGTTATTGGGATTTGTGTTGCAACATAACGCATTCTGTTTTAATGAACAGTGGTTCATACAAAGAACAGGAACTGCGATGGGGACTTCCGGTCGCACCGGGACTTCTGGAACCTGTTTTGGGCATTCGGGAAGAGAATTATATCTACAGTGTGAATAATCCCTTTCTGAAGTAATAGTATATTGGTCAAGATTTATTGACGATATACTGATTGTATGGTCTGGGTCAAAGGAGGATTTTGATAAGTTTGTGGAGTTATATCAATTTGAATAGTGTAAATATGCAGTTTACATCTAATTATGGCGGTAGTAAGGTAGTATTTTTGGATGTCGAAATAGAGATTAGAGAGGAGGTAATTGTCACCCGTGGTTACAAAAAACCTAATGCTACTAATGCGTTGTTGCATTATACTAGTTTCCATTCGGATCATGTAAAAAAATCTTTTCCCCTATGGTCAGTTTTTAAAAGATAAGGCAAATAAAGTGATTATTCTGATTTTTCGGAACAGGCTATGGAACTTGTTGATAGACTCAGATCTCGAGGATACGATGAGATAATATCAAAAGCATTTAATAGGGCAATCAGACAGGATAGGAAAAAATTGTTGTATAAGAAAAGAAGAAAAGGAAAGATGGATAGATTTATTTTTTGTTTTCACTTTAGTGATATGTCGAGTATATAAGAGCTCAATAAGAAAGCACTGCATCTTTTAGAGATGGATGAAGAATTAAAAGAGAGAACAAAGTCACTTCCGATATCATTTAGGCGCTGTAAAAATATCCATGATGAATTAGTACATAGTATTTATGGAAAAATAAGGAAAAATTGGTTAAGAGATCTAGTCCCTATTGGCAATCACAAATGTGGTACCTGTTCATTCTGTAGATATATGAGAAATGAGAAATATATACAGCTTGGTCCAATAGAGCATAAGGTTAAGGATTTTATAACTTGCCGTACCGATTTTGTGGTATATGCGATATGGTGCAAATGCGGCTTCTACTATATAGGTAAAACCATTCGCCCGTTGTTCAAACAAATTCGGGAACATTTTTATTCAATAAGAACTGGTAAGGGGGCCCCTAGGTTTGTGTCCCATATGCAAGAAATACATGGTAGTAATACATCACAAGTTCAGTTTGCAGGGATAGAACGTGTGACTTTGGATAATGTAGGAGACAGGCATAGAAAACTATTGCAGTTAGAGTCCAAATGGATACTGGATACGGAAGCACTCGGACCTCTAGGACTGAATGATAGGAATGATCTATCTTCATTTTTATAAAGGGAATAATGTAAATGGGTTTAGATTTTAACAAAAAAATATATGTGTTTTGTCATATGTTTAACATGTTGGGTATTGTGCAACTGATTTTGTCTTAATGACATCACGGTGGAGTTAAATAGACGCATCTACGCCCTATTCCCTGTCATGCCTTGAGAAAGCGTCGGAGGATGTGAAACGGCTGTTGGCTGTGTTTGTGAAATGTGCAGATTCCCTGATTTTATGTTCCAATAAAAGGATTTTTGCAAAAGAAGTTGGGTGAGTGCCGTAAATACTCTTTCTGAAGATTGAAATTTCAATTGTGCTACTTTCTCTTTTTACTGAGCACCACCCGTCTGCATTAAATGGACACTGCTCTATACACTATATAGGACTACAGAGACGTATACCGGTGCCACCTGGTTTTTTCTTTTTTTCTTTTGAATGACGTTTTATTATAACTAAACTACTGTATGTGGTATATCCATTTGGATGATGTGCTCTTTCTCCCCATTTTTAGGGATTATAAAAACGGTAACATCTTCTCTTCTCCATTTTAGTTGGTTACTGTAGGGATATTCACCAGCATGATCTTTATTGTGAGCTCTATCCGATTTTTTTACAATGATAACAATGGTTCCTCTCTCCATGATATCCCGTCACTTATATTTAGCTTTGTTCTGCTTTTTCTATGGTATTCCGGTGTTCTTATGTAGTTTAAATTATTTTGCCGTAAATCCTGATTCTAATCTATATTGAAATAGCGCGTCGATGCTGCATGTGCCCGGTGGGTTGAGTTTTCGAGCTACTATCCAATGATCATTGAACTGTGCCAGTCTAGACACTCCTGCATCCACGTCCGGGATGGAGGTGTGTCTCTCAGCCGGGATGCCGGACACACACAAAGCGCGCGCATGCGCTCTTCCTGACAGCAGACGCTGAATCTTCAGACACACACGCGATACTAGTGGAGCAGGAAAACTTATGTTTCCACAAGCTATTTGTGAGTAATTATAGTAAAACCTAGTAGGGTATCTTTGGCAGATGGTTTGTGTCTTTGGTAATCTTGTGAGTCTATATTTTTGATTTTTTAGATATGTTGATAGTGTTTGTGGGGGATGAAAACTAGAGCCTCTACAACGTGCGAGTAGCTATGTTAGAGTCAACTACGACTAATGCTGACCAATTCTGCTTTATGAAGAGGAATGGTGAGTGACATCTTTGTAACTATTGGGACATGAATAAAACTAGGTCTAGTGGCTACTGCCATAGACATATCTGACAACTGGTTTAGCGATTAATCAATGTGTGGCCATTGCCATTTGCGGACTTATGTGCTACTCATTTTATTCTTCCTATGGACGATAATTTAGGATGTTTTCTGACTCATAATACTAATATATTTTGGATAGAACACTGCTTTTTATCATCTTTCAGGGTGTGATAGGGTTCATTGGTAGGATCCTTACGTGGGGTCGTTCTTTTTTGGACGATGTCTCCACATTGATATGGTCAGGTAGTCTAAGTAAAAGGGGTTTTTAGGGGGTCATTTGGGCCTTTTGGTTTCCTACCCCTTTCTCACTGCAGAGATCGAATTTAGTTTAATTTTTGATAATGTGTATTTAAGAAATATTTTTAATAAAAGTTTTGTTTTATAGTCTAGCCCCATACACCCCAATACAGCAGCAACTAACAAAAAAACTATAAAAAGGGGCATAAAGGAATTTATGAAAAATTTCTGCACTTCAAAACATAAAAAATTTTTTGAGGTTCTTTTCACATTTTTGATCAAAAGTTTTTAAGCCCACCCCCCAAATCAGAAAGGGGACCTCAAGGCAGGGGGGAACCTACTCTATTGATACCTTTTTTGGGGCCCTTTTTCAGACCTCCACACTTCGGGGATAAAGGCACACCTTCTAAGACTTGCATGATTTAAAACCTTAAAGGGGGGGGAGTGCGAAAAAAAACAAGGGGAGGCGGGAAATTCCCCCATATAGACAATCTAGAAAAATTTTTTGGTTGAGACATCCCAAAAAATTTTTAAAAAAAGGACATGGGTTGCACTAAAACCTCAAAAAGGTTTTCACGTTCCAACAGCAAAAATGTTTTTCCCAAAAAATTTCCCTTTTCCCCTTAATAGTTAAAGGAGTTGTTCCCCACGGGGTTTCAAAGAATGCATGAAAGAAATTCTTTTCACTTCCTGGTTCGACTAATTTGCATAAACTCCATGCTTGTACAGCAAAGCTCCGTGCTTCAGACAAATTTAATTTTGGATTAGCTTTCAAACTACTTAAAGGACTTTTATCGATTCCCAAAAAAAAAGCCTAATTACAGAGTTTTTTTTTACTTGAGAAAAATCAAGTTTTTTTTACTGTCTGGCACACAGGACACTGACTGCATGCTGACCTGTGTGATATCACTCCTTTTTATCTATTGAACAAACATGGGGAGATTTGTTTACAGGTTGGTTACTGAGGGAAAGAAATAGCCCTGGGGGTAATAAATTCACTTGTATCTCTTTAGGGAAAAAAGAGGAACAATGCAATATATTTGGAAAATGTCTTTTTTGTGTTCCAAAAATTTGAAAACTATTTTTTGTACGAGACAACCCCTTTAATAGTGTGCTGCTGCTGTTATTGGAGTGTGTATGTATATTGCTGCCACACCTGTGTGCACCTATGGTCATTTTTTCAAAAAAGTTTTTTGGATGTGCAAAACCAAATATTGTTGTCTTTATAGTCTAGTCCATTGATCTAAAAATAGCAGGACCCCATCTGTGCTAGATAGACCTGTGAAAGTAGGGTAGAGCCACGTGAAATTTGTTGTCCTGTCCTTGTTTTTTAGATTTTGCATCTTGCATTTGGTTTGTGAGTGATGTGTTGTGCCAGAAGCAGTGGATTTTTACATTCATTTCAGTTATAGTTCCAAAATTCTCCCTTTCAGTACAATAACCAATATTTTGTGCAATCTCAAGGGATGGCCATGGGGGTCGACCTTCACCCCAAGTTTCTCCCAACTCAATATTAAATTACTTGCATATCCACTACAACATAAATGTTTATTTTAATGCAATTTCATTTAATTTTCTTTTATTTATTTATATTAGATGAAAATATTAAGTTAACAAATTCTAAAACCCACAAATTCAGTGAAAAAAGGTGAACCCTGGGAAAAATTGATTTGGGGAATGGTCACTAATCTCAGTCTATTCCCAGGAGGCAGATTAGTTGTAGACATTGAGACTGTTCCAGAAATCTGAATGAGGCTTGAAGAAATCATTTCCTTCTCAGTCACCGGCAATTCTGTAATAAATCTGACGTGTGTGAATGTTCCTTACTCTGCACTTCATACACTTACATATAATAAGAGTCATTTTATCTAATATGAATGTCTAATACAGACACATTTCAGGACAAGATTTCCTTCATAAGCCAAGACCACTAAATGCAGTAAGTCAGCATGGCGGGGGAGGTGAGCTCAGGTCACTGTACTGTGGGGGTCATAGACTTACAATGTGCTGGATTGTTGGGCCTCTTACACATTAGCAGATAAAGTTAGTTTCTCAGTTCTTGCCCCTATATGAACAACTGCTATAAAATAAGGCTGGGAGAAAAGAAACTCCTCACCAGCTGCTGTGTGACCCCGGCCTCCAGAGGGAGCTCCTCAGTGATACATAGGACATTCCCCAATTTCCCCCTGGATTATTTTTATAATTCCATGAGGTGACACATTGCAGATCAGATCAAAGGGCAATCTGAAGCTGGAAGAAGTCATGGTTTTGGGTGAAGTTGATTGTTCTTTATGTTAATGGGCACAGAGGATAACCCCCCCATCCCCACGGGCCCGCTATATCCTTATACAGGACACTGCCCCCCACAATAGATCAAAACATGCAGCATTCAAAACCTGATTCCTCACAGTGATAAAGTGAAGGACACAGGAAAAGAAAATCACTGATATCATAAGGTCAATGAGATGTCAGTCTTCATAATCAAGTTTTGTTTTTTGTCTTGTGAAATCATGAAACTAATTTACAATGTAATAAGAGATAGACTTTCTGATTTGGTTTTTCTCCATCACCCCCTTCCAGCCCCAATGGGGGTTTCCTTCGGGCGGGAGGATGTGTATTACGGGCGGGATTTTCCCCTCCTTTTTTACATTACCATAAAACCCCCCCCAATCCTTTTCCATTGTCTCTGGGGGGCCTCTACTTTCCAAAAAAACCCCTCAGCCCAGAGTCTGATCAATTCCTTGGATAGGGGAAATAGGGGATTCAAAGTGGGGCCCAAAGACAATGTCCCTGAATAAGGACCCTCCACCCCTCTTCCCAATAAAATCCAACATAAAAGGGTTTGTTTAAAAAGGTGTACAGAATAAAAAACACTAATATTTTTACTGCTCCCCTTTAAAAGGGTTTTTGTACATTATTTAAAACAAACACCGTAAGTTGTCCCATCGTAGTCCAGACTCAGCAGGTCCTGGAACTCTTAAAATCAGGGGGGATCCCTTGCAAAAGGGGTTTTCCACAGAAAATATAATAAAAGTTGGGTAGTTGATCAAAATTGCTAATCCCCCCAAAAAAAAAAAAAATTTTTTAAAAAAAAAAAAAAAAGGGGGGGGGGGCCCCCTTAAGGCCCCTGAACGTATGAGTAGGTCCTAGGGTCCATAAGGGGTTTTTGAAAGGGGGATCGCTCCGGACCCCCCCCCCCAAAACCCGGGCGGTTTTTAGCGGCTAATCCCCGCTAACACCGGCCCGTTACAAAAGCAAGGGGCAGCTTTCCCCCCGCCCGCGTTTTTTAACCCCCTCAGACGCCGCGGAAACTAAAATAAAATTAAAGATCAGTCCCCCAGAAACCAATCTTGAGGGGATCGGCACCGCCGCAGCATAGCTGCAGGGTCCGACCCCCCAAATTTGGGCAGGGGGGGGGGGGAGCCTTGGGAAGGCTCCTGTCATTCCATGTCCTGGTTTGCCCCATTTCCCGTCTGCAGAAGGAAGGGGGGGAAACCCCACCATTTTGGGTACAGTTTTAATGCACTGTGTAAAAACAAAAAGGGCCCGCGGGCCGGTTTTGGGTTGTGCTAAAAGGGCCCCGGGCCATTTTTTTTTTCCCAAAAACCGCAGCGCTTATGAGGGGCCGGCAATGTACGCCGCAGGCTTACTGAGGAGCCGCGAGTTTGACCGGCGGCAGCGCTTACTTAGTAAGGCTGGGGCCCGGCCTTTTTCCCGGGCTCTCTTTGGAAGAAATCCTTACCCCGGGACCCGCAAAATGACTTCTGCAGCGCTTACTACGCGAGTTTATAGCCCCTCCTATTTTTCGTGGCGCCGCCCTTTCTGCGGAGAAAGGGCCGGGGGGCCCCGGGGTACCTCGTGGTTGCCCCCCCGTCCCCCCGCACCGCCCCTTCCCATGTCTGTGGCCGGGGCCTAAAGTCTGGGACGCCGACCCAAACAATAGGGGCCCAATCGGGCCCCGGGAAGGGGGTCAGTCCCCCTCAGTAACTGTTTCCCTCACACAAACCTGCCGACTGCTAACCCGGGGGGCACCCGGGAACCCCCAGCCCTTTAAAAAATGAAACAGATTTTTTTTAAATGATGTTAATTGAAACAGGTGTTTAGGGGCCACTGTCCCACTAGTTTGGTCAGCAGCTGAATTATCATTAACTGGGTTTTTTATTAACCCCTTCACAACCCTTGGATGTATGCAGATTCCAGGGGGTTTTGGGGGGTTTAAAACTTTACCTGGATTTTATGCAAAATTCCAGGGGGGTTTGGGGGTTAACGTACCTGGATGTATGCAGATTCCAGGGGGTTTTGGGGGGTTTTAAAAACCGGTTACTTGGGTGGGGGTTGGGGGTTTTGGGATTTGGGGGGGGGGGGGGGCCCGGGGGGGACCTGGATGTATGCAATTTCCAGGTTTTTTGGGGGGGTTAAGTACCGGGATTTATGCTTATGCCCCGGGGTGGTTTGGGGGTTAAAACGTACCGGGATGTATCCCAAGCCATTTTTTTCACCTGGTGGGTTTTTGGGGGTTAAGTACCTGGTGTATGCATAGGGCCAGGGGGTTTGGGGGTTAAAAAAAAAAAACCCACAAAAAAAAAAAAAAAAAACAAAAAAAAAAAAAAAAAAAACGACCGGATGTAGGGAAATATGTCCAGGGGGTTTTGGGGGGTTTAAAGTACTGGATGTATGCAAAATTTTCCGGGTTTGGGGGTTTAAAACGTACCTGGTTGTAGGGCAATTTCCAGGGGGTTTTGGGGGGATAACGTCCCGGATGTATGCATATGTCCAGGGGGTTTTGGGGGGTTAAGTCCCGGGATGTATGCATAGGTCCAGGTTTTTGGGGGGGTTAACGTACCTGGATGTATGAAATTGTCCAGGGGTTTGGGGGGGTTTAAACGTACCGGGGATTTGCATTTTGTCCAGGTGTTTTGGGGGGGTTAAAACATTTTACCCGGGGGGGGCCTGGTTATGCATATTTTCCCAGGTTTTTGGGGGGTTAAAACTTACCGGGTTATGTAACCATTTTGGCCCAAGGGTTTCGCCCTGGGGGGGTTAACGCCCCGGGATGAAATGCATATTTTCCAGGGGTTTTGGGGGGGTTAACGTCCCCCTGGGGGTTTGCATATGTCAAGGGGGTTTTTGGGGGGTTTAACGTACCTGGATGTTTGCATATGCCCGGGTTTTTTTGGGGGGTTTTAAACGCCCCGGATGAATGCATATGCCCAGGTTTTTGGGGGGTTTAAACCAACCTGGATGTATGCTATGCCCCAGGTGGTTTTGGGGGTTAAAACCCGGGGTACCCTTGGGGGATTGGTATGCATAGGGTCCAGGGGGTTTTGGGGGGGTTAACGTACCGGGATGTAGGGCAATTCCAGGTTTTTGGGGGTTTTTAACCGGTTACCCTGGGGGGGTTAATGCAGGATTTTAAAAGGTGGTTTGGGGGTTAACGGTACCTGGATTATCAATGCCCCAGGTGGTTTGGGGGTTAAGTACCTGGTTTGTATGCAAAAGTATTCCAAAAGGTGGTTTCCTGGGGGGGTTAAATGCCCCTGGATGTATGAAAATTTCCCCCGGGGGGAAGGGTGAATATTTGGGGTTTTTAAATACCGGGATGTATGCAATGTCCAGGTGGTCGGGGGGGTTAACGTACCTGGATGAATGCATATTCCAGGTGGTTTGGGGGTTTTAACTTTCCCCGGGAATGTATGCAATGTCCAGGTTTTTGGGGGTTTAAACCCGTACCGGGATGTAGGGAAATTTTGTCCCATCTTTGGGGTTTGGGGTTAACCTTTTAACCCTGGATTGTAATGCCAAAAGATAAACCAGGTGGTTTGGGGGGTTTAAGGGAACCTGGATGTATGAAATTTGTCCGGGTTTGGTTTTGGGGGTTAAAGTACCTGGATGTATGCAAAATTCCGTTTTTTGGGGTTTCCTGGGGTTTATGAAAAACTTGGATTATCCCATATGGTCCCAAGTATTTTGGGGGGTTTTAAAGTACCTGGATGTTAATGCCATTCCAACCCTTTGGTGATTTTGGGGGGGGGAAACCCCGGGAAAAGCGGGGGGAAGTATGGGGGAAAATTTTCGGTGGGGTTTAAGGGGTTTTCACGCTGCTTTTCAGGGGCAAGCAATCGGCCCCCGACCAGGATAAATCCAGGGGGGCGGGGGGAAATTAACCCCCCAAATTTTATAGCGCCCTCTGGGTCGCGAAAAAATTTAAGCAAGACACAGGAGGAGCAATCTCCTCCTGTGTCTCTGTCTGTGTTTAGCACCCGCACATCTTTACCGATCATGCAGCTGCTTTTGGGCTGACAGACGGGCCCAAAAGGGTAGAAAAATGCCCCCCGGGATTGTTGTGACGTCACCGGGAGTTTTCATTAAATTTAGGGGACCAATAAACGCAGAAAGCTTGTAATTTTTTTGGTTTTTCCAAAAAAATTTTCTAAAAAAAAAAAAAATTTTCCCCCCAAAACCAAAAAACCTTTTAAATTAACTCTGTATAAAACCCCTAAATTTTTTAAAAAAAAAAAGTCACAGGGAAAAAAAATGAGGTTTCCCAAGATGTTTTTTGGGGTTAAAAATCCACAGGGACAAGTTTTTGTCATTAGACGCCATTTGCTGGTATAAAACCGGTGGAAGACAAAAGTGAAAAACCCATTTCTTCCTTCATAAGGACACCCCTGTGATTTCACCCAATGTAATTTTGCTGTAATAAACTCATATGTCTGTAAAGCCTGGAGTACAACTTTAGCAACCTCTTAGGGGCACTTTTTTCCAACGTTTTGGTAGTATAAAATTGTTTAAAATTCAGGACCGGGTTAAAAGGGGTTGTTCACACGGCGTCTTGTGCCCGGAAAATTTACATGCATTTTTTGTGATGCATCCCCCAAGGGAGGGCCCCGAAGACGCGAGGGAAACAGCAGGGGAGATCTCCCCATGTGAACCCCCGCTGCGTGCCCTGTCAATCCCGGCGTGAAAATTGTTAGATGTGTTTTTTTGGGTCCGTTAACAGCCCCCAGAGACCCCTCAGAAAATTGGGATGCTAAACAGGGACACAAGGTCCCCGTGTAAAAAACCCCTTATGGTACAGATGTGCAGAGCTTAGCTTGTCCTTCGTTTCCCAGTTTCTGGTTATCAGGAATTTCTGTAAATAAAACCCTTAAAAAAAAATTTTTTTCCCAAAAAACCCCCTTAAAAATTTTTTTTAAAATTTTTTTTCCCTGTGGGGGAAAATTTTTTGGGGGTTTTTTTTTTTTAACTTTTTAAAGGTCTTGGTAAGGTTTTTGCAAAATTTTTTTTGCCGTTTTTTTTTTTAAAAAATTTTTTTTAAAATTTTTAAAAAAAAAAAAATTTTTTTTAAAATTTTTGTTGCTTTTTTTTTTTCCCCCCCCCCCCCCCCCAAAAAGGGTTTTAGGGCCCCGGGGGCCTTTGGGGAAAAAAACCAAAAAAAAGGGGCCCGGGGTTTGGGCCCCCGGGGGGCCTTTTGGTTAAAAAGGGGTTTTTCCCCTTTTTCCCCCGGGGGGCCTTTGGGCCCAAAAAGGCCCTTTTGGAAACCCCTTTTTTTAAAAAAGGTTTTTCCCTACCCCCTTGGGGGGGCCCGGGGGGGGGCCCCCCCCCTTTTTCCCCCTTCCCCCCCCCCGGGCCCCCCCCCCCCGGGGGGCCCCCCCCCCCCCCCCCCCGCCCCCCCCCCCCCAAGGGGGCCCCCCCCCCGCCCCCCCCCCACGCCCCCCCCCCCCCCCCCCCCCCCCCCAACCCCCCGTTTTTCCCCCCCCGCCCCCCCAAACACCCCCCCCCCCCCCCCCTCCCCCCCCCCCCCCCCCCCCCGGTTTTTCCCCACCCCCCTCCCCCCTTTTTTTTCCCCGGGAAAAAAATTTTTTTTTTTAAAAGGGGGGGAAAAAAAAAATTTTTTGGGGGGGAAAAAATTTTTTTTCCCCCAAAAAAAATTTGGGCCCAAAAAAAAGGGGCTAAAAAAAAAAAATTTAAAAAAAAAAATTTAAAAAAATTGGGGCCAAAAAAATTTTTAAAAAAAAAAATTTTTTTTAAAAGGGAAAAAAAAAAAGGGGGGGGGGGGTTTCTTTAAAAAAATTTGTCCGGAAAAAAAAATTTAAAAAAAGGAAATTTTTTCCCCCAAAAAAAAAAGGGGGGGGGTTTTTTTCCCAAAAAAAAACCCCCCAAAAAAAAAATTTTTTTGGGGGAAAGTTTTTTGGCCGGGGGTTTTTGGGTAAAATTTTTTTTTGGGGGGGGGGGTTTTGTTTTAAAAAAAATTTTTTAAAAAAAAAAAAAATTTTTTTTTAAAAACCCCCAAAAAAAAAAAAAAAACCTTTACCCCCCGGGGGGCCCCCTTTTTTTAAGCCAAAAAAAAAAAAAACTTAAATTTTTAAATTTTTCTAATTTTGTTTAAAAATTTTTTAAAAAAAAGGGGGGACAAACCAAAAAAATTTTTTTTTGGGGGGGGGGGGGAAAAAAAAAATTTTTTTAAAGGGGGGGTTAAAAATGGGCCCTCCAAAAAAAAAAAAGGTTGGGGGTTTTGGGGTTAAAAAAAAAAACCCCCCCCTTTTTTTTCCCCCCCCGGGGGGGGTTTTTTGAAAAAAGGAAAGGGAAAAAAAAAAATTGGGGGGGAAAAATTTTTAAAAAACCCCCCCCAAAAAAGGGGCCCCCAAAAAAAAAAAAAAATTGGGAAAATTTTTTTTTTTTAAAAAAATTTTAAAAAACCCCCTTTTTTAAAAAAGGGGCCCCCCCCAAAAGAAAAATTTTTTTTAAAAAAAAAAGGGGTTTTAAAAACTTTTCCCAAAAAATTTAAAAATTTTTCCCCCGGGTTTTTTTAAAAAAATTTTTTTTTTTGAAAAAATTTTTCCCCCCGCCCCCAAAAAAAAATTTTCCCCCTTTTTTTTCCCTTTTTTTTCCCCCCGGGGGGAAAAATTTTAAAATTTTTTTCCCCAAAAACCAAAAAATTTTTTTTTTTCCCCCCCGGGCCCCAAACCCCCCAAATTTTTTTTTTTTAAAAAATTTTTTAAAAAATTAGGGTTTTGGGAAAAAATTTTTTTTTTTTTTTGGCCCTTTTTTTCAACATGGTTTAAAACCCATCCGGCCAAAAAATTTTCCCCTTTGGGGAAAAAAAAAAAAATTTTTTTTCCCCCCCCCCTTTTTTTTGGGTTTCCCCCAAAAAATTTCCCTTTTAAAAAAAAAAATTTTTCCCTGGGAAAAAAAAAATTTTCCCTTTTTTTTTTTTTTTAAAATTTTCCCGGAAGGGGGGGGGGGTTTTTTTTTTTTTGGGGGAAAAAAGGCGGGGTTTGGGGGCCCAAAAAAATTTTTTTTCCCCCGGGTTTTAAAAACCCCTTTAAAATTTTTTAAAAAGGGGGAAAAAAGGAAAAAAAAAATTAAAAAAAAACCCTTTTTTTTAAAAAAAAAAAAAAAAAACCCCCCCCCCCCCCAAAAATTTTTTAAAAAAAAAAAAAAAAAAAAAAACAAAAAAAAAACCCCCCCCCCCCCCCCCCCCCCCCCCCCCCCCCCCTTTTTTTTAAAAAAAAAAAAAAATTTTTTAAAAAAATTAAAAAATTTTTAAAATTTTTAAATTTTTCCCCCCCCCCCCACCACTTTTTTTTTTTTCCCCCCCCGGGAAAAAGGGCCCCCGGCCCCGGGGAAAAGGGGGTTCCGTTTTGGGGGTTTTTTTAAAAAAAAGGGGGGCCCCCCCAAAAAAAAAAAAAAATTTTTGGAAAAAAAAAATTAAAAAAAAATTTTTTTTTTAAAACCCCCTTTTTTTAAAAAAAAAAAAAAAATTTTTTTTTTTTTTCCCCCAAAAAAAAATTTTTAAAAAAAAATTTTAAAAAAAAATTTTTTTTGGAATTTTTTTTTAAAAATTTTAAAAAGGGGAAAAAATTGGTTTTTTTTAAAAAAAAAAAATTTTTTTTCCCCCCCCCAAAAAAAAAACCCCCCCGGGTTTTAAAAAAAAGGTTTTTGCCCAAAAAAACCCCTTTTTAAACCTTTTTTTTTGGGGGCCCCGGGGAATTTAAAAAAATTTTTTTTTTTTTTTCCCCCTTTTTTTCCCCCCCCTTTTTTCCCCTTTTTTTTTTAAATTTTTTTTTACCTTAATTAAATTTTTAAGGGAAAAATTTTTTTAAAATTTTTCCCTTTTTTTAAAAAGGTTTTCCCCCCCAAAATTTTTTTTTCCCCCCCAAAAAATTTTTTAAAAAAAAAAAAAAAACCGGTTTTAAAAAAGGGGTTTATTTAAAAACTGTTTTTTAATAGGTTTTTTAATGTTGGACATGTCATTTATACAGTTTTAAAATTATGTCGGCCCTTTAAGGTCCACCATGAGGCTGATGTGGCCCCCGGTGAAAACGAGTTTGACACCCCTGGTCTAATGCATTGCCTATGCAATGAATTAGACTGTATTGACAATCACGCCACCTAGTTATCAAGCACCTTAGGTGGCCTCAATGTTAAAGTAAAAAAACATAAAAAAATTAAGTTTCAGTACAAAAAAAATAAATAAATAAATATTAAACGTTCAAATCACCCCCCTTTTCCCATTTTACAAATAAAAACAATAAAATAAAAAAGTTACACATATTTTGTATTGCCGCGTCCGAAAAAGTCCGCTCTATAAAAATAGAAAAATTCCAAAACGGCAAAATTGCGTTTTTTGGTCATTTTACGTCACTTAAAAATGGAATAAAAGTGAGCAAAAAAAGAGTTGCCTGCATTCCAAACTGCTAGCGATAAAAAGCAAACTTCGGCCCGCAAAAAATGCCCCTCACTGACTTCCGTAGGTGTCAGTACAAAAAAGTTATTGGTCGCACAAACTGGCGATCATCTTAACTTATGAGGCTTAGTTGGATTTTGTATGACCCTTGGGGCACTCAGGATACCACCCTCCATTGTATACATATTTCTGTAGTATTTCTATGTTGCTTACCCAGTGGATCATGTCAGTGATGTAGGGTTGTTATGGGCTGCATTGATCTCAGCTGTGGACTATGCTTTAGCCAATCTCTGAGATACTGACTCTTGGGTCATTCAGTAATGTTTGGTAGATGTGAAATTCCTTGGGACACTAGAGGTTCTATCTATATACATACACACACACACACAGACATATTACACAATGTTAAACACATAGAACACAAACTATTACAGTGCTCAACCTTCCCTAATCACCATGGCTATCTGTGCTCAGGGACTTCCCAACGTTCTACTGTTTTCTTTTTTAGTAAACTAAATGTTTTCTCTCTGTGGCTGTCTCAGAATGGCTGCTTACAACACTGAAATGACCGAGAGCTTTGAAAAATCTTATGAGCAATCTGTTGCTTGTTATAAAACCAGTGGATATGAGCAGTCGTGGTGATGGATAAAGAATATGAGAATGAGACTTTTCACCAATTAAGTGACTGAGGTTTATAAGTTGTTGGAACGTGATCCAAAATTTGATATCATGAGAGAAGTCAATGTTATTGACAGAGCAATGTGTGAAAAAAATCAGATGAATTAGGCAACTTTTTAAAGGTTGCTTCACCAGTGACTCCTGTCCTGTATACCTTACCCAAGATACATAAGGATTTTGGGTAATCCACCTGGGAGACCCATAGTATCTGGTAGGGGCTCTGTCTTTAGCAACATTGTGATTGTCTTGGATAAGGTTTTATGTCAATTTGTCACGACTGCTCCCGCCTATGTGAGTGATACAGCGGATTTTCTACTTAAATTACGTGAAGTAACTTTACTGGAACATTTCTTTGTTTCTTTTGATGTAGTTTCATCATACACATCCATTGAGCATGTTCTGGGATTGGAGGCTGTGTCTGTGGCGCTCGCTGGCGTGGGATGCGATCCGAGTTATGCACACTTTGTCCTCACCCTTTTGGAGATAGTTCTGAAGAGGAATTAGTTCCTTTTTGGTGACAAATTTTATCTCCAGAAGAAAGGGACAGCCATGGGATCCAATGTGGCCCCTACTTATCCAATATTTTTATGGTATCCCTAGAGGCCGAGTGTGTATATCCTTCCATCTAGTTTTGCCTGTGGATCATTAAATTGCCGGTGTTGTAATACCATTTGTTCAATGCAAAATATCACATCTACCCATTCGAATATATCATATCCCATCAAATTTCACCTAACTTGCAAAAGTTCTTTTGTGATATATGTAATAGAGTGCATATGTCACCTGCAATATGTAAGTTGGCTCTGCACATATAAAATATATTGTGAAAAACAAAAGCATGGGTGCCCCTAAAAAGGAAATATATAAATCTAATACAAAATTTCAGTCACACTAAAGATAAGAAAAACCCAAGCTATATGGGAATTTGAAATGCATTACTGAAAGGAAAATTGAAAAACCTGGGACTCTTAGTTTACAGTATTTGACAAAGATTGTATTAAGCTCCCTCCCAAAACGTAAAGGGGATCCCAGAGCAGGTGAGTCCTACACTAACAGTTACCTCACTAGGTAAATTTAGACTGCAACTTCTAGGGGTGGTAGGAACTTGAATTGCCCCAGGTTTTTCTATTTTCCTTAGCATAATGCATTTCCAATATTCCTATATGCTTGAGGTTTTACTTAGTTTTTTGTGGGGCATGTTTTTTGTATTATATTTTGGTCTTGCACTATTAAATATATTTTTAAAAACACAAGCATAGGTCAACTAAAAAGGCAATATTACATCTAATACAAATTCAGGGGCCCCCACAAAGACTAAGAAAAACCTAAGCTTTTGGGAAATATTGGAAATGCATTACTGCAAGGAAAATATGAAAAACCGGGGGACAATTGAAGTTCCACCACTCCCGGGAAAGTTTGCAGTCTGAATTACCCCTAGTGGGGGGTAACTTTTTCAGTGTAGGGACTCACCTGCTCTGGGACCCCCTTTGGGTTTTTGGAGGTGACTTAATACAATCTTTATCAAATCTGAAAACTAAGAGTCCCAGGTTTTCTATTTTCCTTACAGTAAGCATTTCCAATATTCCTATATAGCTTGAGGTTTTACTTAGTCTTTGTGTGCCACTGATATTTGTTTAGATGTATATATTGCTTTTCGGTGCACCTATGCTTGTGTTTTTCACAATTATTTTATAGTGCAGAGCCAACGATGTTTTGTAGTTCATTGAGATTGGCGATCTCTTTGGCTTGCTGCACACAGCTCCCTCTTTTAAACCAGTGCAGGATAACCCAAATTGCAAGTTCCTACCACTCCCTGAGAAGTTGCAGTCTGAATTGACTCCTAGTGAGGTAACATGTTCAGTGTAGGGATCACCTGCTCTGGGACCCCTTGACTTTTTTGGGAGGTGAGCTTAATACAATCTTTGATCAAATACGTAAACTAAGAGTCCCAGGTTTTTCTATTTTCCTAGCGGTAATGCATTTCCAATTCCTATATAGCTTGAGGTTTTATTAGTCATTAGTGTGCCACTGATATTTGTATTACCTGCAATATGTAGGCTGGATGACATCTGCGCTCCACATACGGCTTAATGGCCATAGAGCCTGTGTTAAAAAGGGTGACATTAAACCAAGTGTCGCCCTCCATTGTAAACAGGTTCACCAGCAAAGCTTTGAAGTTTTAAAGATTACACCTGTGTATTTTATCCCAATTAATCAGCCTAATAGATTTCAAACACTACAAAAATGTGAAATGTTCTGGATTTATAGACTCCAAACACTCAAACCTAAAGGTTTAAACGATGCCGTGGAACTTATACGTTAATATCCACAACCGGAATTTATTTTACACTGTTCCACAGGGTATCGGGATATTCTCCTTTTACATTTTCTACAGATTTTATGTATGTTATAAGTGTTCCCAGACATTTCTGTAGGTATGGTTTCTGATAATATACACGGACCCATTGTCTTTTAAAATCGGTCCATTCGTTTTTACCGCTCATCTTAAACCTATGTTATTTTGCATAGACTTTAGCTCCTTTTCCCATTGGTCCATTCAGATAAACCGCCCTGATTTCCATTGGTTGGCATTTTTACAGCCAATAGTGTTCTTTTTACTATTTCTTTAGGTCTATTGGTTCATTCATATTTCCCTCCAGTTCTAATATTCCATAGACTTGAGCTCGCTCTCCTATTGGACTATTTATATTTACCACCTGTTTTTTACCCATGTTAATTCACAGACCGTAGCTCGCAATTCCATTGGATAGTTTACATTTGCCGCTGTCATTCTATTGGTCCGTTCCTCTCTAACTCCTATCCATTGATACATCTCTTTTTTGAACCTTCCTTCTATTTAATTCTTACTATCACACAGCTCTTTTTATGAATCTTGTATAGGTTTATTAATTAACAGAAGGTTACGGCTGTGTCACAATACTTCAGCTTCTCGCCATTTTGATAGTTGATTCTTATGTACTCTCTCTTTTGTTCAGTCTCCTGTTTTATCTTTTCAGTTATAATCATATAGTGTAACCACTTGCATTTCTACCGCTGGGAAGCAATCCATTTGATTGAAGCATCTATCATCCAATTACGGGTCGGCGCTCACTATCTTCTTCCTTTGATGCAATCAGTGATGACACCTGACTGATAGCTGAATCTACTCTCCATTGCAGTGATTGATTGATTGTTATGTTAATCTATGCAATAACAGTTGATTTAAATATCCTTGTACGCATTACCTCTGTATCACCCTTGAAAAAGCGCTGGTATACAGCGAGAAACGCGTTGGGTTGTTTTGTCTGATGTTTTTATAGCATGAGGGCATACTACCCCTGTACTTTTTAGAAATAAAGGACATTTTAACTAATAGCCGATATTGTCGGTTTTCTTATGGATATCCACATGCGGTGGGTCCACAACTTTTTCTTCTGCCTTCCATATGGACTCAGCGTTCATCTGAGCGCTGAAGTGCACCCGACCAGCGGCTGCCGTGTTAAGGGCTACAGAATACAAAAGCCCTGTAAACGCATATGAGAGTTGTGCCTCTAAATTAGGAGCGCAACCTCAATAGGTGAGCATATCTACACCTTACTTTTCTTTTTCTCTCTCAAACTTCACTATTGTGCGCCCCCTTTTTTGTGTTTTTCTCTTTGTTTATATTCTTCCATCTATTCGGATCACATCTTGTGCTAGTGGCACTATATGGCCATGTTCACACGGCTTATTGGCGGCGTAATTGCGGGACGGATTTCGCCCGCAATTAAGCCGTGTGCTCCGGAGCGGGGGCGGGGCGGAGGGGTCAGCAGCTCGCTTGCCCCATAGACATTCATTATCCAAGGCGCGTATCCCACTGTGAATAATTGACATGTCCCTTCTAAGGAAGGTCAAAGGAGAGGACACCTTAGTTTCTAGGGAGAGACAAAAACAGAGTTCCATTCGTTACTACTCATAATAATTTGGGTAGCCAGATGGCAAGATGTTTGAGGAAGGAGTGGAGTATTTTACAGAAAGGTTTTCCGGATATCCCAGAGTTTTCTGTGGCCCCTATGATGTCATATCGTAGAAATAAGAATCTATGTGATAAGTTGGCTAGATCTGATTGTTTTGATGATAGAGACAAGAAACAGAATTTTTTGGCATCCCCTAAGTTTGGGGACTTTCCCTGTTTAAATTTCTGTAATTGCAACAATTTAATACGGGGTGATACCTTTCCTCATCCCTATATGGGTCGACAAGTCAAGTTATGAGGGAGATATACATTTCATTCGTCTTATGTGATTTACATGATTACCTGAGCCTGCAGATTAATCTATGTAGGTGAAACAACTATGGAAGGGAGGGAAAGGATTAATAAACATAAAAGTACTATACGACGACAAATGATTGATTTACCAGTTGCTAGACATTTTGTTAAAGCGGATCATTCAATTTTGCAGTTAAAATTTAGGGTCATAGATCATGTGGCTCCTCTACATAGAGGTGGAGATCGTGAGAAACTAGTGAGGAGAAAGGAACTACGATGGATTTTTGATTTAAAATCTCTATACCCAACAGGATTAAATATTGGAGTTTAATGTAGGAAATATATAATTCACTGTACTCTTCTAAGTATATATGAGGGTGCTGTTGATTGTATACATATTGTTTTAACATTGTTTTATTGAATAAGCAAGCAATACATTTTTGTTATTTTCGTCAATCAAGAGTTTGCTTATTGATTTGATTTCTTATTTGTTCCTAATTTGTTTTGTGTATACATGTCAATAAGTATTTATTGTTTTTGTAAGCTACTGTAAACTAATTGATTTGCCCTTCATGTTTATTATACATTGTGAAGATATATCATATTGTCCTTTTTCTGAGGGATTGTATGTGGGGAGGTCTTTTCCTTTACTGCTGCAACCCTTAAGTTGTATGGTCTGCTGATTTTGGATAGTTATATGTATAATCCATAGAGTATTGGCACTGGGCATGCACCGTTTTGCGCTGTGTCCATTTCCTCCACTGTATGGGCATGGGGCATGCGCCGTGGAGCGCCGTGACAATTTCCGGCATACTGTGGGCATAGAGCATGCGCGATAGAGTGCAGAGCCCGTTTCCTATTAGGTATCTGCAAGGAACATGCACAATTGCGTGGTTCGATATTTGACATGTTAATTATTTTCCTGACCTGCGCACGAGAGGAGGAATGACGCCGTTGATGATGAATGGCTCTTGATCCGTGATCCCACTCATCTGGTTTGTTCGCTGTATTCTTATTGGCACGTAGTTTTGTCTATTATATTTCTTAAGCTAAGATTGGTGTAGTGATTTGAGTTACACAGATGTGGATAATTAAAACTTACACAATATGCTGTCATTGGTTCACTATACAATGTTGGTACCACCCTATTTGTGTGTTTGCGCACTTGTTTTATGCCTGATAAAGACTCTGTGTTGAGTCGAAACGTTGCATTTTTTATACTGGGATTCTCATTAATAAAGAAACACGGATGCTGACGCCTTTTGAATTTCTTTGATGGATCTTTGGATGTGAGGGATGTGCCTTCCTCATTGTGGTGATCTGATGCATTAGAGGGTGTCATTAAGAAGCAATTCTAGGACTTCGGTGCTGTCCGAAATATCACTATTGTTCTTATCTGCAGTTAGAGACTTCCCAGCTCACTGCTTTCTTTTTTAGTAAACTAAATGTTTTCTCTCTGTGTCTCTCTCAGAATGGCTTCCTACATCACCGAAGTGGGAAAACACTTCCAATTTGGTCTCCCACACCTCAAAGAACCTGAGGATGGTAGAAGTGACCGACCACTTTGACCTCATACAAGAGTTTGGGAAAGGATCTTATGGAAGAGTTTTCATGGGAAAACACAAGCATTCAGAGGATAATTGTGATGGTTCTTATAGAGCTCCTAATGTGCGACGGTCTTTCAGATGTCCATAACAAATTGGGCTCTACTGTCGTGGTCACTTGTTGCTTCAAGTAGAAAGTTTGATCTTCTCTGACTCATTCTATTACCCACACTTGGGTTTTCATCTCCAGTAGAATTTCCTGAATTTCCAATTTGTAGTGAAGGAAATTTGATTCCTTGCCGATTGTCAGTGGGAAGCTTACACAAAGCATGAACAGACTATACTTTTTAAGGGTAGGTTCATTTTAATCATTGAGAAAAGAGGAATATTCAAACTAAATATTCCTGTTATTCACATTGTAGAAATCTTGTCTAAATTTATTTGCATTTTTGTGAGAGAAATAAGTATTTTGATCCCTACCATTCATTAAGAAGTTCTGAGCTCATTTGACCAAAGTTAGACATCCTAATCAACTGTTATATGCAATTCAACACAGCTGTCTTACATAGTCACATTTATAAAAAATTCTGTCCACAGACTCGTCTAACTTCTTCAACTTGAGCAAGACATATAGAGCTTTCTAAAAGGATGTCAGGGACAAGAACCATTAGACCTGCATCAAGATGGGAATGGGCTACAAAACCGTAAGTATGAGCTGGGTGGAGAAAGGGAGACAACTGATTGTTGCATTAGTGAGAAAATGGAGATATAGACAAAATGACTGACAATAGCCATCGATCTGGGGCCCACCCTGCAAAATCTACCTCATGGGGATCTTGATAATGAGGAAGGTGAGAGATCAGCCTAAAACTACACAGGGGGAACTTGTTAATGATCAAGGCAGTTGGGACCAGAGTCACCAAGAAAACAATTGGGAACACATTACGCCGTAATGGTTTAAAATCCTGCAGTGCCCACAAGTTCCTGCAGCTCCAGAAGACAGATGTGCAGGCTCGCCTGAAGGTCTGGTCAGATGAGACAAAAACTGAGCTCTTGAACATTAAATCAACTCGCAGTGTTTGGAGGAAGAGAAATTCTGCCTATGACCCAAGGAACACCGTCCCCACTTTCAGGCATAGAGGTGGAAACATTGTTTTGGGGGGGGTTTCTCGCTAAGGCACCGGACACTTCACCCATTCAATGGGAGAATGGATGGAGAACTATTGTATTGTGAAATCCTGAGTGACACTACCTCATTCCTCGCCAGGACATTAAATAAATGGATGGTTGTCTCGGTTTCCAGCAAGACAATTTGGACCAAACAGCATTCAAGGACAAAGGATAGGGGCTCAAGAAAGCTAAATTATCATATACAATCGAGATTTTCTGGATTTATTTTGGTTTTTTATTCTTGAAATTATCCTACTCTTAAAATTATAGACTGTCCATGTCTTTTTCATTGGGAAACTTAGTCAATCAGCAAGTGATCAAATAATTATTTCCTGCACTGTATCTTCAAATGTATCCAATTATAAAGAGAAGCAGGAATAGTAAAACAAAAAAAACAAAACAATCTGGATCTTATGGAAATATATCTTTCCTACAACACTATAGAACCTAATCTCTCTATGAAACACATAGACACGAAATAAAAAAAAAATATAAAAATAAAACCTCTTTATAGAAATTTTAATGTCTTTGGAGTCAACCAGTATTTTGATGCATATTTTGGTGCTTAGAAAGTGCATCATTTCGTCTAAAATGCCTTATAGTTTTCAATGGGAACAGAAGGATGCCTCAGTCAACTAAAATTGTGGATTCCAAATTGGCGTCACATTATAAAAATCAGATGGGCCACTCACTTATGTTTTCATAAAAAAAAATTAAGAGTCTGATAAAGTTCAAGGTTTCTCTAATATTTCTGGGTATTGTCTCATGGTGAAGGCTTTCCCCACCGCATCATGTCCCTTCCTTCAGGACCCGCATTGCCATTGTGATCTAGTGGTGGCTCCTATATGACTATTCATTCCGTTTAGTTCCTAACTTTGAAAGTGTCACAGACTATGATGGTGATGCATGAAGATATCATTAACAGACCAGGTTGTGGCTACAAACCATTGGTGAATAAGACCTCAGAGGATAAATTCCTCCTGGAATATGGCATCTCTCTGACCGTCAGATGCCACCCACACATCATCCTGACTCGCGAGATCGTCTTCCAGACCAGTAGGGATTTCGGACTCGTTAAGGAAGTGGCACCAGCAGGAAATCTAGATTCAATCATTAAACCTACTGATAAGTTTCATATACCTGGAACATCATTCATTCCTCCAGACTCGTTAAAAACATGGTCTACTCAGCCATTTCTGGTTAAGCTGAAGGCCACCATGACAGATCTGATGGGACTCATCAGCCAGCTTCCATGGAGATCTTCACCCCATTTATACTTTATATTGGTAGAGGTCATGTAAAAATCTTTAATTCTTCTCTGGGTTATGAGATTGTCCATGTATATGAAGGATTGGAGAGTGAGTTGTGATGTTTTGTCTATGAGATTGTCCTATCTGTTCAATCTCGGTGTTGTGTCTCTTGCTCAGGTCGGCATGCAGGAGGACATGTGGAAGCAAAGGATGGGTCCATGAGGATCTCAAGGATGATAACTTCTGAATGGGGGTGCTGATGTCAACTGGTTGGAAGTGGTGGACTTCACACCGCCTCAACGGGCACATGTGTGTCCTTAACCTTGTCATTGGTTTATGACCCTACCATGCCTCCTGAAACTTCTGCAGCTTGAAAACAGGACATCAGTTGGTTCTACACCCCTGTCTTGACATGTGGGCTTTTGGAGATGCTCATCTACACTGGTCTAACTAGATTCTACCACTGGCATGAGGCACTGAGCTATAATAAGCATTATAAGGAATCTTTGCATGGTGGCAGGTTGTGTGAATGGATATATTATACCTCCGAGATGTGGAAGCACAAATGATGTTGAAAGCTAGTAGGAAATGTTCTTGTGGGATTTTGTTGGCCATTCAAAGCACTCATAGAGAAGCTCAGTCAGGTGTCTTCATGATATCTAATCATCGGCACACGGAAAAGTAGAGGTATCCCTTCCAACATGGGATACTGTAAATCATATGGGTAACATATAGACCATACCATGGTTTCCAAACTTTGGCACCATACTAAAATGGTTTCTTCACAAGAATTTGTTTACAGCAATGAGCGCCTGGTCCTAGGTTGTGGTCCATCCCCCATGTATACCTCTTCCTTCACTGTGAACAACAACCAATACAATCAGCGATCATTATGGGAATTGTGTAACAAAATAAAATACGTGCTTTTTATTACAATTGTGATGATTGCTTAGTTTTTTCATATAAATAAGCAAATGTTGTGTTCAGTGCAATAAAGATGAATTACTTGCTTCAGCTCGCGCACGGTTGTGATATTCTTCCTTCTCTTGGGTTTGGATCTATATATATCTGAGAGAGTCACATTAGAGCTTTTAGTGGGGCCGGACTATAAAGTTTTCACACAACTAATGCAAATAATCTAATATATCAGCTTCTTGCTAATACTGTGCCTGGAGTCCCTCCTTCTTCTCATTTAATGGATTACTTTCAAATTACTATCACATGAACCAACCAGGCACAAAGTCTATTCAGAGTGCCACCATCACTCTAAGCATTGGTCAATTATTGGGGAGACTCTGGCTTCACGGGTTTCTTGTATATTCATTCCCCAGGTTACCCCCATAATCATTATTTGTCTTCTAAATAGAGCAAATGTTTGGACGTATAATAACATCTCCACAATCTGGGATGAAGAATTTCTTCAATCAGATCTGATCACAATCTTTTCCTTCCATTTTCAGCTCTTCCAGACATTCTACATTTTATGTTTTTATTCTTGCTTTAAAAATCTGTTCTCCCTCTCAGGCGACTGTATCTTTAAACTCGATCTCGCCATCATTTTACGGACACTTTCTTCACATTTCACTTAATTTTTTACATAAGTTACTCAGACAGTTTCCATTTTTTTTGCACTTTCTGTATTCTATTTTTATTGTTCTAATTTGTCATGATTTTATAGTCCACCAATTTGTTCCTTTTATATACTTTTATGCTCTTCTCTCTTTTCCGCCAATAGACATAATACACAGATTCATTTTCCATAACTTGTATTTTATCCTTTAATATTTATATCTATCCAGTGGTACGCGTCACACATTTATCCATTAGACAGTCATTCATCAGTGAAAAAAAAATGCAGTTCGGGAGACATTTATCTACTGGCAATATCGCGGTGCAGATATTTGACTGAGGGGACTCTCTGGTGACAACGGGAATATCGGGCTACTGAACCACCTACATTTTGTGCCTGTCACGGCTGCTGTATACTTACTAACCAGGTTTTTTTTTTTGTGATTATATACCTTCAGCTCATATTTCATACATTAAGGGTAATGCTTCTAGGTGAGCGCTCCAAATTTTTCTACTTTCCTCTTTTTAGTAGATTTATCTTTTACAATGTTATATACCCAATGTAACAGAGACTTTCCTGTAAACGAAGACAAAATTACTGTATTTTTTTGTACTCGTAAGATATTTTTCCCCAAAAAATTTTTTGAGGGGAAAAAAAAGGGTGTGTTTATAGTCGACTATGACTACTCTCCTTCCAAAACACAGGTGTCTACAGATACAAAAAAATACGGTCCTAAAAATCCAATTGTTGAAGGAAAAAGAAAATATTATTATAACTAAAAACAAAATGTTATCCTTTTAAATTCATAATATGCCAGTACTGATAAATAAAAAAAAATAGGTAGAACTAATACAGTGGAAAGCTGAAATAAAAATGGCCTCTATTACCTTAGGCCTTTTTCACTCGGCGTATTCTACGGCGGATTTGTTGCGCTGCGTAATTGAGCGCACAAATCCGACGTGAATACGGGGCGGGACTGGGGGGGCGGGGCGGAGCGCCTCCCGGGCTCATAGACAAAGCATTGTTTTCGGCGCGTCCCGCGACGTGTAAACCTAATGGGTCATTGTCACTTTCTCCCGCCCGACCGGCATTTGCCGAGGGGGAAGGGGAGGTCGGATTCATGGTTCTCATGAGAGCAGGGGATTACCGTTTAATGATCTCGACGGAGATTGGCGGTATTGATGCGCAAATCCGGAGGGATTTACGGCGCCAATCCGTCGGCAAATAAGCCGTGTGAACGGGGCCTTACAAACAAAGAAATTGTAATTGGAGCAGCAGATAAAGGGGGAGGTGGAATTGTCAGCAAAGAGTTTAGTGATCATGAAGCCATCGTATATTGACAGATTCATATAAGGGTATGTTCACACGGCGTGTTGACTGCTTATGATTTTAGATGCGCTCGGAACAGCGTTTGACCCTAAATGGACCCAAACACGCATTTAACAATGTTGCTTTCAATGTTCAATAACACGCCATCAGCGTTCGACGTTTACATGTGTACATGAATCTTTGTTGGTGTGTCATTTCATGCTTCGTTCAAAGAATTGTCATGTCAATTCTTGATCCGAAAGATGCAGCAGGCGCCCTATTTAAAACTAAAGAGTGGGGTTATCCAGGCTCAGTTTTAAGACCACCTTACCTTCATGCACTTGAGAACAAATTTGTCTTTTCTTTTAAATACTGGGATCAGAAATAATGGAAACAAAGAGAGTGAATCTTGAGAATTCTCGGGACATATGATCACTCTACCGAGATTAAACATTCTAGTCAGACACTGGGATATCCTTACAAGAGATTAATAAACTTCAAAATGTCCTGCCCCCTTGACCACTTATACCATTTCAGAAAGCTAGATCTCTCCGAGATAAGCTAACTAAAAGCTATTATATCGCCCCAAATCCATGGGGTTTAGGAAGGGATGAGTGTAGATGTTACCAGGGCGAGATATCGATTGCTTTTGATCCTAACAGCTGTGTGGGAAACCTGTGAGCCCCTAAAACACAGCAAGCAAGATGGCTCAAGTGCACCCAGGACCATGACAAGACCGATCATAACTAATCATGAGTCCTTATTTTTTTCGAATAGTCTGTGGTGGGATTTTTGATCCAATGTCAATAAGTAGAAGTTGGGGATTAATACATTTTAAATAATCATATTAAAAGTTATATTTTAAGCCACTTGCGGTTAGTCAGTGATTACAGAATATGGATACTCAAAACACGTTTCTTTTAGATGGTTTCTGGTTCTAGAAAAGATATCTTTGTATGTAATATTTTATCAGCAGCAGGTCGGTACAGCGATGGGGGACAAATGGTAGCTCCATCTTAATTATTTATGGACAGGTTTAAAAAAAACAATAGCACTTTATCCCTGAATGAATATCAAAGAAAATTATATTGGATTTTATTAACTCTTTATTGATGACCTGTTTGTGATTTGGAAGGAGACAAAACCAGAAGCTTTTGCATTTATACAAAGATTACATAGTACAGACTGGGGAATCTAATTTACCAGTAAGTCTAATACTCCTGAAATACATTTTTTAGATCTTACTCTGTCACACAATGAAGGAAAGAAAAAAAAATAGAATAGAGGCAGCACTTCAAAAAATAAGGTTTATTCCACCCAAAGAAACAGCAACATTTCGGCTCTGAACAGAGCCTTTTTCAAGCTTGAAAAAGGCTCTGTTCAGAGCCGAAACGTTGCTGTTTCTTTGGGTGGACTAAACCTTATTTTTTGAAGTGCTGCCTCTATTCTATTTTTTGATTCACATTCAGACCTTGATCCTGGTCTTGGGGCGCGCACTCAATATATTTTTTTGATGCTGTTGATAAATTTCTTGATTGCACAATGAAGGAAAGAGACGCATGAAAATCCAATTAAAAAAAGTGTTGTCCTTTTAGGAAATGGAAGGAAAATATCCCAGATGGGCAATTAAGAGAAAATTGAAAAAAAAACAAAAAACGCACAACATGAAATAGATTTTAAATTGTTATAAGTTAATTAAAAAGGAAAACGACCCCAACCTGTTGGTTGAACTATTGATGATAACACTACCCCTCCCCATTGAAAAGTACTGTACACCTCCTACAATACGTTCTGTGAAAACCAAGACTTTTCAATGGAATTTAACAACCTATAATTGTCACACACAAGGAAAAAAGATTTTAAATTGACCAAAGTCCGATTGTTTGACCCTGATGATAATATAATTACTATAACATCCTATCGAAAAGCAAGATCTCTAATAAGTACAATAGCCACATCTAAATTGCAGAAACATTTGAAGCCATGAGATGTAAGCGCTGCTGGGTAATGGCACATGGGATAAATTGACCTCACTTACAAAAGGTATTCCTACAAATACTCATTAAAAACCCTTTGTTCTATATGTAATCCGAAGCTTCTGCAAGAAACAATACAGGGGGCAAAGAACGGGAGAATTCCACAAGAAGGTCGGTCACCGTAGGACTAATAGAGAGAGAAGGATCAGTCACCATAGGACTAATAGAGAGAGAAGGATCAGTCACCATAGGACTAATAGAGAAGAAAGGAACAGTCACCATAGGACTAACAGAGAAAGAAGGATCAGTCACCACAGGACTAACAGAGAAAGAAGGATCAGTCACCACAGGACTAACAGAGAAAGAAGGATCAGTCACCATAGGACTAATAGAGAAAGAAGGATCAGTCACCATAGGACTAACAGAGAGAAGGATCAGTCACCATAGGACTAATAGAGAGAGAAAGAAGGATCAGTCACCATAGGACTAACAGAGAGAAGGATCAGTCACCATTGTACTAATAGAGAACTAAGGATCAGTCACCATAGGACTAATAGAGAAAGAAAGATCAGTCACCATAGGACTAACAGAGAAAGAAAGATCAGTCACCATAGGACTAATAGAGAGAGAAGGATCAGTCACCATAGGACTAATAGAGAGAGAGAAGGATCAGTCATCATAGGACTAATCGAGAGAGAGAAGGATCAGTCACCATAGGACTAATAGGGAGAGAGAAGGATCAGTCACCACAGGACTAACAGAGAAAGAAGGATCAGTCACCACAGGACTAACAGAGAAAGAAGGATCAGTCACCATAGGACTAATAGAGAAAGAAGGATCAGTCACCATAGGACTAACAGAGAGAAGGATCAGTCACCATAGGACTAATAGAGAGAGAAAGAAGGATCAGTCACCATAGGACTAATAGAGAGAGAGAAGGATCAGTCACCATAGGACTAATAGAGAGAGAGAAGGATCAGTCACCACAGGACTAACAGAGAAAGAAGGATCAGACACCACAGGACTAACAGAGAAAGAAGGATCAGTCACCACAGGACTAACAGAGAAAGAAGGATCAGTCACCATAGGACTAATAGAGAAAGAAGGATCAGTCACCATAGGACTAATAGAGAAAGAAAGATCAGTCACCATAGGACTAACAGAGAAAGAAAGATCAGTCACCATAGGACTAATAGAGAAAGAAAGATCAGTCACCATAGGACTAACAGAGAAAGAAAGATCAGTCACCATAGGACTAATAGAGAGAGAAGGATCAGTCACCATAGGACTAATCGAGAGAGAGAAGGATCAGTCACCATAGGACTAATAGAGACAGAAGGATCAGTCACCATAGGACTAAGAGAGAGAAAGATCAGTCACCACAGGACTAAGAGAGAGAGAGAAGGATCAGTCACCATAGGACTAACAGAGAGAGAAGGATCAGTCACCATAGGACTAATAGAGAAAGAAGGATCAGTCATCATAGGACTAATAGAGAGAGAAGGATCAGTCAGCATAGGACTAATAGAGAGAGAAGGATCGGTCAGCATAGGACTAAGAGAGAGAGAAGGATCAGTCATCATAGGACTAATAGAGAGAGAAGGATCAGTCATCATAGGACTAACAGAGAGAAGGATCAGTCATCATAGGACTAATAGAGAGAGAAGGATCAGTCAGCATAGGACTAATAGAGAGAGAAGGATCGGTCACCATAGGACTAATAGAGAGAGAAGGATCAGTCATCATAGGACTAAGAGAGAGAAGGATCAGTCATCATAGGACTAATAGAGAGAGAAGGATCAGTCATCATAGGACTAATAGAGAGAGAAGGATCAGTCAGCATAGGACTAATAGAGAGAGAAGGATCTGTCACCATAGGACTAATAGAGAGAGAAGGATCAGTCAGCATATGACTAATAGAGAGAGAGAAGGATCAGTCAGCATAGGACTAATAGAGAGAGAGAAGGATCAGTCACCATAGGACTAATAGAGAAAGAAGGATCAGTCAGCATAGGACTAATAGAGAGAGAAGGATCAGTCACCATAGGACTAATAGAGAGAGAAGTATCTAATGCACAGACTCTCTGGACACAATGTTACTGATCATCTGGATTTACACCTAAAATATCCAGTGTTTCCAATTGTTTCCCCAGTGATGAACAAGATGGAGACCAGACTCTTATACAGAGAGATAGATTGGGTCTATTGTTTGGATGCACTCAGGCCCCGGGGGCTAAAGGGAAATATTAAATTCATAGATTCTTATATCACATAAAAATTATATCAAAATATAGAAATCTGCTCCAATCTCCGACCGATCTCTGGTCTGAACAGGTTTCATTTTAATACTTTAGGTTATAAGCGCCGTATAGATACAATGTGGCTGGTGCTGTAGAACAGGGACTTTATTGTTATAGGTTAATAAGTGTCTGTATCTTAATATATTAGTTCTGGTTTTATAAATTGATGAATCTTTATGGAGACAGTTTAGTAGATTATAAGTTCTATAGATAGAAACCTTGTATAATAAATGGCCGATTACAGAAAACTCCGTTCATATCTTATTAATTAATAACATCTCTTTATTTGATAAGATTTTAGGCAAAAAAAGGAAAAATCTCTTCCCTGACAGAAATGTGTCTCTTATTGGCTTCTCTCTGATTCTGTTCTTGTCTCTTTCCTATAAATCTCTCCTCTCGCCCCTTCTGGCCGCACTGGGACCTGTGGCCGGATAGAAACAAGCATCGTTCTGGTCAGAGCTCAGTCTGGTAAATCCTCATTGTAGTCTGCACAGGCTCTCCGCCGCGTTATAGACACTTTCTGGATTTTATCTGCTTTTCATAACAATTTTTCTATTGATCTTTGACTCTTTGCATCGATCACTGTTTGGAGATTTCCACCTTCGTAGATTTAAGAGAACAGAACTTTCAAAGTAGCACATGGACCTGAGGATGCGTCAAGGAATGGGTGAAACGTCTCAGGATACTTGTTATCTATTGTTTGTTCCCCTCCTCTAGTAATTCCATGTGAATAGACAAAGTTTGCAGCCAATAGAAGGTGGAGGCATTAAGTGTCCGGCTAGGACTACAAGCTCTGGAGATATAACCTGCAGTGTCTATAAGGAGGGGGGACAGCTGGTTACATGGAGCATTTCTTTGGCTTAGAATGATCCATTTGTATCAGTGATTGCAGTCTGATGTCGGCAGATAAACAAGTCCCACCTATTTGCCAATTAGCATAAGGTCCCATGGAGCCGCCAATCTGAGACCAAAGTGCAAACAAAAAACACATTTCAGGTCTTTTTACCCCAAAGCAGCGCAGTTTCCACATACTGGTTTAGATCTGTGGGAATTCTACAGGCAAATGGTAGAAACTACATCCACATAAGTGTGTAAGCATTATGGGGATGTGCGGTAGAAGTGTAAAATAGAGATTTTGGTGGCCTTTTCAGGAACACATTTGGCAATAATGAGAAATTATGAACAATGCAATATCTGCAGCTCTACGAGCACTAAAACCATTAACTAGCATTAACGGAGGAATTATTGTAAAGGCTTTGAATGCATGAAATCTTTTTGGATGTGCAGACCAAAACTCTGGAGCTTTTATAAAGATCTGAAATCTACAAGTGAAAGCCGAATATCTCCCTTTCAGTATAACAACCAATGTTTTGTACAATCTGCAGGGGTGGCCATGAGGGGTGGTGGGTGGGGGTCGACATTAACCACAAGTTTCCTTCAGCTCAATATTCAACTAAATTCCTTGCATATCCATGAATATTATTAGGGCCGAGCGATACTATCGACAAAAGTTGAAATCGGCACGGTTTTTACGTTTATCAGAATTTCCTGATGACGCGATAGTTTCTGTGAAAATCTTAAAGATAATCGTTATCACGTTTACTATCGCGCCTTTTTCAGCGCTTCCTGTAATTTTGGCGGCCATCCAATCAGAGAAGAGCATAGAGCAGGGTGAGCTGGGTGGACAACGTCATGATTGGGCGGTGTATGGATCTCATTGGCTGCAAAAATCACATGACCTTGTTTTTTGTATGCGACTCCATTTCCTGTTCAGCCACATTTCTCACTGATCTCAATACAGAACAACACGTCTGACTGCCGTCCCAATAGCTGTTGTCACAGCTCAGAGAGACGGTCTTTTGTACAGAAAACCATCCTTGTATTTGTGAAGCTTAGGATATAGTTAGATTAGAGAATTTAAGTTCTGATTTAGTTAGAGAGAGACTTGTAAAGAAATCTAGTGTGTGCAGCTGCGGGGGGGCGGGGATGGGGGGGGGGGATGGAAGGGAGGGTGTATATTGTGCAGCTTACTCTCTCCTGTCCTGAACTCACATGGAAATAGCAATTTTTTAACACTTTGTGGCCAGCAGACCTCCCACCTGAGGTGAAATTGTCCCTTTTGTTTTTGCATTTCTATTGGTGTCTGTGCGTCCCAGTTTTTTGCCGATAGCCCCCTTGTACACAAATTGTTTTACAGATATTTCATAGTAACTGGCGCCTGTTGTCAGTGGTGGAAAAAAAATCGCCATATGTAATCCATATAACTGTTCAATAGTTCTATTTCACTCTGTGTCTCAGTTTGGCGCTAATCGTGCACTTGTACGCAAATTGTTTTACACATTTCATAGTAAATGCCGCCTGTTGTCAGTGGTAGCAAAACCGCCATATGTAATCCATATAACTGTTCAATACTTCTATTTCATTCAGTGCGTCTCATTTTGGTGGTTCAAAGACTACTTTGTTCTGGCACTTTTTAATCTGTGGATCATGCAGGTTTCAGGGTTATGCTGCGGTCCAGGACAGGATTAGTCAATGTCCACTTCTCTAAAATACTGGTTCAAATACTACTTTCTTCCGGCACTTTTTATTCTGAGGGTCCATCAAGGACATCCTTGCTAGTTTTGGGGTCATACTACTGTAAAAGAAACCAAGAGTAAAGGTCTTAATGAAAAAAGCATATTTGCCATGTTCAAGGCCATCAAAATGAACAACGCTTTATTGGGTGTCCACCCTCATTGATCCACGTTCCGAATCAAAAGTGAGCAATTTCGTTACACCCCCACAAATTGACAGTAGAATGCAGGAATTTGAAACAGGGCTCGTTGACCAACTGGACCCTCTAGGGCCCTGCCAGCTGAACCTCCCCGTTCCCGGTTGGGACGTCTTGCTGCCACCACATATGTGATGAGATGTTGGTCCCAGGTGCAAAAAGTGATAGGGGTCTCCTGCCAGTTGCCATGTGCCATTTCCAATACCGGTGTCTTGTTTTGGTGTCAAAGGAGCCCCTTTGCAGTGGCTACCGCTGTACCTGCTTTGGCTAGGCCGTCCTCATGTTTTCGGTTAGCCATTGAACATAATGAATTATTTTAGCCTATGAATTTTTTTCTGTGACTTTTACAGCCTAATTGTGTTGCCTAAGATGTAGCATGTATCCAGGTTACTGTTGTGGATGTTAATTCCAGCTTCTCCAGCCCTGTTTGGGTGTAAGAATGAAGCTGGTGTTCCTCTCCCATAGACTTTAATGCTCATCGGTGATCATCGACTATTGACATGATAATTGCCGATATCGACTTGATAATTGTTGACACAATCGCTCATCCCTAGTTATTATATATAAAGAAGGGATGTTGTATTTTCAGTCTGTATTATAGTTCCCCACTTTCCCTCTGGATTAGTTTGATAAATCTCCATGGAGGTGACAAATTGCAGATCAGATCAAGTGACAATCTGAAGCTGGATGAGAAGTTCAGTGGTTTCTGGATGAAATTGATCTTTTGATGCTCGATGGGCACAGAGGATAGTGACCCGTCCATCACACACGTGGCCCGCTATATCCTGTATACAGGACACTGCCCCCACAGGTAGATACAATACATGCAGCATTTCATTCCTGGATTCCTCACAGTGATAAAGTTATCACTGATCTTATTAGGTTAAATGTTAACGAATCTTTACACTCTTCATAATTAACTTTTAGTTTTTGTCTTGTGACCTCATGAAACTAAATTTATAATGTAATAAGAGATAAAAATTTTATTTTGTTTCTGTCTCTATCACCTCATTACCAGCACAATGGTGGCTCCTCGGGGGGATGTGTATTACAGGCAGGATGTTCCCTCCTTTATTAAATTACCACAATAACCCCCCAGTCCTACTCCCATTGTCTCTGGAGGGTGCTCTCCTTTCCAAGAGGCTCCTCAGCCCAGAGTCTGATCAATGTCCATTCATATGGAAATAGGGATTCCAGGTGTCAGCCAATGACCATGTCCCATTAATCAGGACCCTCCACCCTCTTCCCCAATATAAACCTTCTCCTGTCTCCTCTGCTCAGTGATTTCTACTCTTTTGGGAATTATCTACAGACAGTATTGTCCACTGAGGCGCAACAGGTTGGAGACTTGTCCAGGAGACGTTCCTCATTGATTATCATCTCTTCAAGGATCAACACACGGCTTCTGGCTTCATCTATAAGGTGAGTGTTTAGTACATAAGACAGGATATAGTAGATTTGACTGCAGTGTATTATACAATGTTCGACTGCCGACACACTGACAGACTATTATAGAGCAGTGTTTGTAGCCAGAGCTCAGAAGTCACCAATAATATGTCAATACTTGGCTACAACATTTTTCATGATTCTGCTTTAGATTTCTTAACTTTTAAGGTATAACCTTTGGGTCACCCAGTACCCCACTCTCCATTTTGCACGCTTTTCTGCAGTAAGTTCCTATGTTGCTTACCCGGTGGCTCATGCCAGGTTGTTATGGGCGGCATTGATCTCAACTCTGGATGGGGAGGGAGCTTTAGACAGACTGAGATGTTGATACTTGGGTCATTTAGCAATTTTGAGTAGATATTTTACTTGAAATGAAATGTATGCTCTGATGCTAAGAACAGTCGGCCATTTTACATCTATAAGATTCTTGGCAGAAGTGATGGTAGTCTGCACTACATGTCATCAGCTCTTCTGTAATATAGAACATTATCAGATTTGACTCCTGTAGAACCATTGTGGTTGCCTCATGGTTAGGGTTTGTTGTTGGATAAGGGATAATTGCTTAAGGGTCTCCGCTACCAAGAACTAGCTCTTCCTGGTGTATGGTACTGGTCACTTGAGTTCTGTGTAGCTTACTCTGGCAGTGTATGATGAAATTACATGCGCAATGATCTTACATAGTTAGTAAGGTCGAAAGCAGACATGTCCATCGAGTTCAACCAAGGGTGGGGAAAATGTGGGTGAGGGAGAGAGACAAGGACTTAAAGCCCAGGCTCTCCACTGGTTAATGCCCTGGAACCCACAAGGCAAGAACCAACCTGCTCCAGTATAGACCCTATATCTGACCCCAGAGCCGCCACCAGCCAGGATCCAGAATTTTACCTAGCTACGTACACATTAATATTCTTTAGTTCCAGGTAGGTATTTAAGCCTTTCTTGAAACTCTCTACAGTTCCTGCTGTGACCAGCTCCTCAAGCAGGCTATTCCACAGATTCACAGTTCTTACAGTGAAGAACGCTCTTCTCCTGAGGAGATTGAATCCTTTTTTTCTCTAGTCGAAGGGAATGTCCTTGTCTTTTGAGGGGGCTTCACTTGAAATAATTTTTCCCCATACTTTTTGTAGGGACCATTTATATATTTATATAAATTAATCATGTCCCCCCGAAGCCGTCTTTTCTCAAGATTAATTAAGTTCAATTCTACTAACCTCTCCTCATAACTAAGATGCTCCATACCCCTTATAAGTTTAGTTGCTCGTCTTTGTACTCTCTCTAGCTCTATTACATCTCTTCTATAAACTGGGGCCCAGAACTGAACAGCATATTCTAAGTGAGGTCGCACCAATGCTTTGTACAGCGGTAGAATGACATCCTTGTCCCGCGAGTCCATGCCTCTTAATACACGCCAATATCTTACTGGCCTTAGAGGCAGCTGATTGACATTGCATGCTGTTTTGTAATCTATGATCTACAAGAACGCCGAGATCTTTCTCAACAAGCGATTCTCCAAGTTTTTCTCCCCCTAGAACATATGATGCCTGTAGATTTTTTTCTACCCAGATGCAGAACCTTACATTTATCCACATTGAACCCCATTTTCCAAGTGGATGCCCAAGCACTCAGTGTGTCCAGGTCTGCTTGCAATTTATCAGCATCTTCCATAGATTGCACTACCCCTGCATAGCTTGGTGTCATCTGCAAAAATCAAAAACCGTGCTAGTGACCCCTTCACTATATCGTTAATAAATACATTAGATAAGAGAGGACCCATACTGAGCCCTGCGGCACACCACTCTCAACCGGGGACCACTCGGAGTAGGATTCATTTACCACCACTCTGAGTACGATCCAGCAGCCAGGTTTTTAATCTAATTACACACTTATCTCTAACCCAATGGATTCTAGTTTACCTAACAGACAGTGTCAAACGCCTTTGCAAAGTTTAAAAACACAATATCCACAGCTGCCCCTCTATCCAGACGTCTACTCACTTCTTCATAAAAAGAAATCAGATTGGTCTGACAGCTTCTGTCCTTAGTAAATCCATGCTGGCAATCACTAATAATATTGTGTTTGTCAACATACTCCTGTATATAGTCCCTAATGAGCCCTTCAAACATTTTTCCCACAGCAGATGTTAAACTTACTGGTCTATAATTACCTGGGCAAGACTTAGAACCTTTTTTGAAGATGGGAACTACATTTGCCTTGCGCCAGTCTCCTGGTACTATACCAGTCACCAGGGAATCTCTAAATATCATGTACAGGGGCACACCGATAACCGAGCTGAGCTCTTTAAGAACTTGACTTTTTCTACACTGAGCCAATTAATTATAGCAGATGATGTATTAACAGCACTGGCACCACCTACATATGCACTTGGCCCCACCCATATCAACTACTATCTCATTGATAGTATATACTGAGCTGAAGAACCTATTCAGTACCTCTGCCTTCTCTTGGTCACCAGTGACCAGCTCCCCATCACAGGCTTTTAAGGGTCCTACTTGCTCTGACTTTGGCTTTTTGGCATTTACATGCTTAAAGAATTTCTTGGGGTTAGTCTTGCTGTCCTTGGCCCCCTGCCTTTCATTTTGAATTTTAGCTGCTTTTATCACTTTTTTACAGATTTTATTAAGCTCTCTGTAATTTTCAAAGGCTGATGCCGAGCCCTCTGACTTATATTTTTAAATGCCCTTTTTTTTTATTGTTTATTGCCCTCTTAACAGAAGGTAGAAGCCATGTGGGTTTGAGTTTTAGTTTTAGTCGCCTATACTTGTTACCCATAGGAATATATTTTGCAATAAATTTCCCCAAAGTATATTTAAAGCTCCTCCAATTGCTTCTATATCACTATTTGCTAATAGCTGCTCACAGTCTAGGTCCTGTATTGTGTCCCTCAATAAGGAAAATTTGGCCCTTTTAAAATTAAATGTTTTTACCTTCCCGCTCTGTTTTTCTTTTTTCCAGTTTACGCTAAATAAATTATATTGTGGTCACTGTTACCTAGATTTTCAGAAACCCGTGGCCCGTTCCGACAAGTTCTGCTTTGTTAGAAATGACCAGATTTCCCAACAGAGCATCCATATTTAGTGGGTTCCTCCACAAACTGCCCCATAAAATTATCCTCTAACAGATTGAGGAACTTCCTTCCTTTTTTTAGTCGATGCAGAACCGTGACCCGAGTCAATGCCTGGGAAATGGAAGTCACCCATTATTATCACTGTATCTGCCTGTGCTGCCCGCACCATTTGATTATGCATCTGTTCTTCTATCTCCTCAGTGATGTTGGGGGGTCTATAGATTACACCAAAAATAATATTTTCTGCATTAATCCCACCTTGTGTTTCCACATCATTAGCTACTCCGCCCTGTATTACCTATTTCACATTTGCCTTCATATCACTCCTTACATATAGACACACTCCTTCTCCCCTCCTGTTTGCTCTGTCTTTCCTAAATAGATTAAAACCTTGAAGGTTGACCGCCCAATCATGCGAGGAGTCCAGCCATGTTTCAGCAATACCTACAACATCAATCAGCTTCTCTACAACTAGCGACTCAATTTTCCCCATTTTGGTAGCAAGACTTCTAGCATTTGTGAATACACATTCTAAGTTCCCTTCCAGTTTTACACTTTCCGTCAACGGTTTGGGATTGTATCGAACATGTTCATTAGACGGTATGGGATCATACATTACCCGATCAGTACACAGCATTGGATTAAACGTTACCTGTGCAGATGGCGGCATTTGATTAAACATCTCTCCTTCGGTAAGATAGGCATGGGATTATACATTACCCTTTTAGATGATGGCATGGGATTATACCTTTATTAGACAGCATGTGATTATTAATTATACAGTTAGTAGATGGCATGAGATTACATGAGATATTGTGGGTACCTATATCTTCAATGCTGGTTTGCAACACATGGATCTCCTTATCCACTGGTCTTCTCCACCTCCCCCATTCCACTTCTCCACCCGCTCTCTATCCGATCTACCCCATCATTTTCTATATTGGCCTCCCTCCTCATCCCTCGTTTAAATACTCCCGCACCCCTTCTAGAATTCTTTCCCCAGCACAGCAGACCCCTTCCATTCAGGTGCAATTTATCTGTAGAAAACAGATTATACCCCAATGAAAAATCAGCCCAGTGCTCTAAGAACCCAAACCTGTCTGTCCTACACCAAGACTTCAGCCATGCATTTAACTCCCTAAGCTCCCGTTGCCTTTCCTGAGTAGCGCATGGCATTGGCAGTATTCCGGAGAAAACAACCTTGGAGGTCCTTCCCTTCAGCTTTGAGCCTAGTTCTTTAAAATTATTCTTTAGGAGCCTCCACCTACCGTGTAGTCTGTCATTGGTTCAAACGTGGACCACAACAGCTGGGACATCGCCAGCCCCTCCCAGTAATTTATCCACTCGATCCACCACATGCCGAACCCTGGCCCCAGGGAGACAGCAAACCATTCGGTTGAGGCGGTCCTGGCGACAAATTATTCTATCCGTCTTCCTTATTATGGAATCCCCTACAACTACTAACTGTCTTTTCCTACCTGCATTCCCATCCTCCCTACTACTAGATGGGCTGCTCTTCCAGCTGCTAGGAAGAGCAGTGTCCACTAGGGCTGCCATTTCTGAGACTGATTCCCCAGCATTATCACCCAACTTGGCAATTTTGCTAGGAATCTCAGGAGGAGAAGCGGCCTTCCTTTTTCTGGTACCCCTAGAGCTCCCCCTGTCTACGTTAACCCAGCTACACGGCTCCTCCTGCTGATCCAATACTCCACCCTCTACATTTAGCCCACTAACTGTTTGCTCCAAGAGTAGCAAACTCTTCTCTTCATTGTCAATCGCCCTCAGTGTCGCATTTTGCTCCTCTAGGTCTAAAATGCGAGCTACCAGAGTAGCAACATGCTCACATCTGCTACAGCGGTATTCACCCTGGACCTCTTGCTCCAGTAGTGCATACATATGGCAGATTGTGCACTGCTGGAAATTGCCAGTGAAGCTGCCCATTATCCTTGTGCAACAGCAATTAAGAGGAAAAAAAAAAAAGTTAATGAGATTGAAGTATTAAGTAAGAGGTTTGTTTACTTACCAGTTTTTCTCACCTGTTTTTTAACTCCGGTTTTTTGAACTCCGCACTCTGTTCTCTTCAAGCACCCCGATTGACTCAAGCAATAGAGCAAGCTATTAGTAACTCCAAAATAGTAACTCCATAGACTCAAACACCACAGCATTTTCCATAAACTACATAAGAGGATCTATAGGAGACTAAATTATACTTCATGAAGTTCACTCAATATGTGTTCATTTATTACTGTACATTGTATTGTACGAAGTCCAGGTTTGTTGGTGGTCAGTGTGAAGTTCTGCTTTATTTCTCATGACGGATCATTACTTGATCCTCTTATCTGATGTAGGGTCTATGCTTTTTTTTTTTTTTTAAAAATGTCGCATTCACAGGTTAGGAAGTCTGTGAGCCTCAAATCTTTACTCATCGTCAGTATTACCACAGTCCCAGAGAGCCAAGCCCTACTAGTATACATAGACATATTACACAAGGGAGGTAAACACAACTGTAGTTGTCAACCTTCCCCCAGTATCGTATCTGTGTTCTGGGACACAAGCTAGGATTTCCCAGGAATTTCCAATATAATATTTTTCTTCTGGTTTAATAAAGTCTATGCTGTTTTTTTCTCTCTCAGAATGGCTTCCCACATGGTACAAGTGACCAAGAACACCGCAAAGAGCCTTCTACAACTGGTCTCACAAGCCTCAGAGAACCTGAGGATGGTGGATGTGACCGACCACTTTGACCTCATACAAGAAATTGGGAAAGGCTCTTATGGGGAAACTCAAGCATTCAGGTGAGATGATGAGGATGATGGGTTGTGATCTGCTGTCTAGATCTAAGTGTCTAGAATAGTTTTAGTTTGGTCATTTAATGCTCCCGGTAGAAAAGTTTCTCTTCATCAACACATTTTATTATTCACAACTGGGTTTTCTTTACCTTCATGAGAATTTATTATCCAGTTTTCATCTACATCAAAGTTTCTTGATAGATTATGTGGACCATATAGGAGTCTCCATTATATATAGAACTATCTTCCCTAGATACAAAATAATGGAATCTAGAAACATGGCAATTAAAGTGTGGAAAAGAGACGTCTATATAGGTCATTTTTAAGTCTTCAGATTCACACAGTGCATGACACATTTGGCGCCTAAGATGCATCATATCCTCTAAAGTGCCCCTTTGTTCTCAGTTGGAATACATGCTCAGGTATCACAGGTCATTCATTTCTTTGCTCTTGCTGACTCCTACCTAAAAAATTTAAGAAAATCACTATCATGGTTGATGTTTCTCTACTATTTCTGGGTACTGTCAGCTGATGAGGGCTTTCCCTCCCCCATCATATCCCTTCCTTCAGGACCAGCATTATCATTGTTATCTTGTGGTGGCTCCTCTGACTATTCATCTAGTTTTGTTCCCGGCTTTGAAAGTGTCACAGACTATGCATACAATATATAAAGATCAATAATAATAATGTCCTATTCACAGGTCAGGTTGTGGCTATAAAGCTGCTGTCAAAAGACAAGACCCCAAAGGACAACTTCCTCCTGGAATATGCATCTCTCTGACCCTCCAATGCCACCCACACATCATTACAACTCATGAGATCATCTTCCAGACCAATGGGGATTTTGGACTCGTTCAGGAATTGGCACCAGCAGGAAATCTTGAATCTGTCTTTAAACCTAAGGTAAGTTTCTATCCTGGAACATCCCTCCAGCTGTAAAACTGGTCTACTCAGCCATTTCTAGATAAGCTGGTGGCCACCATGACAGATCTGATGGGAGACATCATCCAGCTTCCCTGGAGTTCTTTGCCCCATCTATATAGTATATTGGTATATATCATGTAAAAGTCTTCAGTTCTTCTATGTGTTATGAGATTGTCCTTGTATTTCAAGGACTGGGGAATGGGTTGTGGTGTTTTGTCTATAAGATTGTCCTCTGTTAAGCTTTGTAATTTGTGTCATCATCTTCTCAGGTCGGCATGCAGGAGGACTTATGGAAGCGTTGCGTTGCACAGATTGCCAGCGCTCTGGACTTCATGCATAGCAGAGGAATGGTCCATCGGGATCTCAAGATGAATAACATTCTTCTAATGGATGCAGAATGTCACCGGATAAAGGTGGCGGACTTTGGCTTCACTCGCCTCCAGGGCACAGGTGTGTCTTCTTGGCCGGTATATGCTGTACCATGCTCCTGAACTCTGCAGCTTGAGAAAAGGAGATTAGTTGTTTCTAAATCCCAGCTTTGATGTGTGGGCATTGGAGTTCTTGTCTACATTGGTCTCACTGGATTTCTTCCTTGGCATGGAGTGATAAAAAGTATAAGGAGTTTGCCTGGTGGCAGGTGAAGAGGGATCTGTCAGCAGCTCCAGAAATGGGGAAGAAAATCTCAGTAGAAGCCACTGAAATGTTCTGAGATTTGTTGGCCCTCAAAGCCTCAGAGGTGTTCTGTCATGGAAGTCATGAAGTATATTCACCTGCCATGGAAAACAGCAGTCCCTTAATATGAAATATTGTAATCCTACAGGTGATACAGGAGACATCTGCACAACCTGATTCTTAGACAAGTAAGTAGAGAATTCATGTTAATGGATTGAATGTGAAAATTTTCAACATTTATTGAGGTGGTTTGTACCAGTCAAGGTCAAACACTAGAATACACAGGAGACACTCAATATCCAGATGTCATAGAGGTAGAAGCCACAACTGGACCTCTATAATAAGCCCCACTCCCCTATCAGCTACATATAAGTATAATTTTAAGACAATGGTGCATTAATATTCAAAACAATATAATCATGTGAGAGATAACTATAGTATTGTATATTCAACCATATTATACAAGGTAAAAAGTGCTGGATTCTCTGTAGCATGAAGTCATCAGTGATGTGGAAGGATAGGCAGATAGATGAAGTTGTTCCACCTGAACCCAGGATATCTAATTATTACTGCAGACGAATGTAACGGCCAAAATGTGTCCAACATTTTTCTATCTACAAAAAGATGGGAAAGGGAACCTGGCTAAAGAGATGAATACAAGGCGGATATTGAACATTCTGGTGACTTCAATTTTAATAAACCAAAAAATCTTTGTAATTCCTTTAACCCCTTATCCCAACACTGAACACCGGAGAAGAAAAAAACAATTCCAAATGCAAAAATTGCGTTTTTTTTTGGGGGAGAGGAGGGGTTCATTTCTAGAGATGGACGAATTTCTCAAAAATCGGTTCTCCGAATTTGCCTACAAAATTATTTTCGTCCCGAATTACTTCGGGCTGAATCAAGTTATAAAACAGCTATTTCCTGGCTGCAGAGAGCCTGTAGTGTGCTGTGAAACATTGTGCCATACTTAAGTATGCAGTGGAAGCATGGTTTTGCCTTCATACATTGCTGTGTTTTAGTATGACACGCATATGACTGCCGCCGCTCTTAAAATTCTTCACCAAAAATCCCTTTGGCACTTAAGGGGCAAACTGACATAAAAACTGAAGCAGGAATGCGCCTGATAAATTCATACACGGGCCCCTGAAAAAAAGAAACAAGCAGGATGATTGTAAAGAAACCAGCTCCCTTCGCAGAGTGTGGTGGAGCCTTGGGACTGGGTGCAATGGCATGCGTGCCACTGGGCCTGATGCGGCGGCAGGATGGGCCCCACATTGAGCACCGTTTCTCCCAAGGCACCGGATGGGGAACGTATGATGTTTGGGCAACAGGGCCAGGGTGCCAACGTTAGCTCCCTGGCAACGCTTCACTTTCTGCCTACAGATTCTACATATACCCCAAATTCGGCTCCTCCGGGGTCTTAGCAAGAACTGCCACACCGCTGAGTTTGCTGATTTTACCGCCAACGCTCCGCAAGTTGGGACTAACTACCGGGGGGACTGCCTCACTTCCCTGTGCCGCTACTTTTCTGGGCCCGCGAAGCAGGTTTTTACCGGCCTGGCCGTTGGCTCCCGACCTCGCACTGCTGCTACCCTGCTGACTCATGGCCACACTATCCACTTTGCCCGGCTGCGCCGCTGCCTGACGGGGCAAGCTGACACCCCTCTTTCTCCTGACGATGAAGCCCTTGCTCAAAACCCGGCTCCCAAGTGCGGTCGGCTACATCATCATCCTTTGTTTGATCTTCACTGCTGTCCTCCTCAATGGTCTTGGTATGCAGAGGCTGACCCCTCACAACATGACCTCCCATGCCACTCTCCACATCCATACTTTGACACCTACTACAAAAGCAGGGATAATGGCCCCATTTCTGCTTTCCAAGTAGCTCAAAATGTCCTCCTCAAAAATTGTCACCCTCGCTTATAGTTGGGGCTTAGGCCCAGAACCCATACCCTAAGATCTCTGCTGAGGGAACCGATGGGACCCCGAGTGCGGTTTAGGACAGGTTTAGGCCGCACCCCCTCCCGGGCCTGCCAACCAAGGGTTTGTTACTGACGTTCCAAAAAACTACCAAGCTACACTTACCGCTCAATGGCTGATAGAAAACCAGCAGCAGGCTTCAAGGCCCTTTTGCTGCATGGGAAAGATTTCAGGTGCCGTTAATTAATAGCAAAAGCTCTAGGTACCATTACACCACAATGCAAAACCAAATAAAACAGGAAACTGCTACAAAATGCACAAACCATAGTTCAAAGGAATGTAAAGCGATACCCCGAGGTTACGCCATCTTAACAATACACCATGCTGGGTATCAGCTTAAATACCCCACAAACAAAAAAAAAAAGGTATGTGTCAAGCCGCCCAGCCTTAGAAGGTGCACTGCACAAAATACTTGTTTCCAAGCTTCCCCCCAGTATTTTTGGGCAAAAAAGATAACATTTGGCTGGGAAAAATTCAAATTTGAGGATTAGTTGATACAGTAGCTACAGTAACCAAGCTTGCAAGCCAACGGCAGGCTCCTCAAGCTGCGAGTCCCTACGCTATCAACAAAAACAAACCAAAAAAGGGACATAATTTACCAAAAAACTACAAAGCTACACTTACAGCTCAATGGCTGATAGATACCAGCAGCAGGGAGCTTAGGGTACAAGTATTTTGTGCAGTGCACCTTCTAAGTGCTGGGCGGCTTGCCCACAAACTTTTTTTTTTTTTTTTTTGTGGGTGATATAAGCTGATACCCAAACAGGTGTATCTGTACAGATGGCGTTACCCTCTGTATCGCTTTAATCCCTATGCAATTTTTCATCAGGTATTGTTGCATTTTTAGCAGTCTTCCCATGTGTTATAATGTGGGTTTTTTGCATGCTGGTGTGAAATTGGTAAACCCAGAGCATTTGCTCATTAATTTAACGGCACCTGCCATCTTTTCCCATGCAGCATAAGGGCCATAGAAGCCTGCTGCTGGTACTATCAGCCATTGAGCTGTAAGTGTAGCTTTGTAGTTTTTTGGTAAATTATGTCCCATTTTTGTGGTTTTGTTTGTGTCTGACGTTCCCACCGATTATTGGATGGGGTTGTCAGATGTCATCTGGGAGGAAGTGGATGGCCTAGTCAACCAATCAAGAACCCTTGGGTTGCTGGTCAACACTAGAGATGAGCGAATTTCTCAAAAATTCGATTCGGTGACTTCGACGAATTTCCCGACAAAAGTTATTTTGGTCCGAATTACTTTGGGACGAATCACGTTAAAAACCAGCTATTTCCAGGCTGCACAGAGCCTGCAGGGTGCTGTAGAACATTGTGCCATGCTTAAAATAGCAGAGGGAGCATTGGTTTGGTCTTCATACAATGTTGTGTTTTAGTATGACACACACATGACTGCCGCCGCTCTTAGAATCGCTTCACTATAAAATTGGGCACTTGAGGGCAAAACTGACCAAAAAACTGAAGGGGGAATGTAGCCTGATAAAGTCATGGCAGCGACAGCTGGAAAAAAACAAGCCCCAGGCTCCTGTGGCAACATCAGTGACAGAGTGTGGAGGTGACGGCGGCATGAGGTCAGAGAGTGGCACAATGACATTCTGGAGGTGGCAAAAACAGGAGTAGGCCACAGAGTGGCACAATGACACCGTGTATAGGTTACGGCAGCAGCCACAGCAGCATCATGAGGTCAGACAGTGGCACAATGACATTCTGGAGGTGGCACAAACAGGAGTAGGCCACAGAGAGGGACAATGACAGTGTGTAGGTCACGGAAGCAGCCACAGCAGCAGCATGAGGTCAGACAGTGGCACAATGACATTCTGGAGGTGGCAAAACAGTAGTAGGCCACAGAGTGGCACAATGACAGAGTGGAGGTGACCGCAGCAGCAACAGCATGAGATCAGAGAGTGGCACAATGACAGGGTGTAGAGGTGACCGCAGCAGCAACAACAGCAGCATGAGGTCAGAGAGTAGCACAATGACCGTGTGGATGTCACGGAACCAGCAGCAACAGCATGAGGTCTTAGAGTGGCACAATGACAGTGTGGAGGTGGGTGGCAATACCAGTCCCTGGTAAAGATGGTGGTAGGCTGATGGAGAAACTGGCAGCAGATATGTGGCATCAGACAGGTGGCAGCATCAGAATAGTGACTGAGGCAGGTAGTTTGTACCCAGACTCATTTCTCACAGTTTGGGTGAAGCGTCATGGCCGATGTAGTTTTACACCTAAGGCAATGGTGTGTGGAAATCCTGGCCGATCCACGCCTGATTTATCTTAAAGGTCAGTCGTTCCACATTTCCCTTGGGGTAACGATGGCCCCCGCCGCACTGAACACCCGCTCTGATGCCACACTACTGGCCGGGCAGGACAGCTTCTCCAGTGCAAACTCGGCAAGTTGCAGCCACACATCCAGTTTGGCTGCCCAGTAGTCCAGCAGATCTTCTAACTGGGATGGCAGAGTGCTGTCCAAGTAGGCCACCACGTGTTGGTTCAGGGTCTGCTCCAGGTCCTGCTGCTGCTGGCGACTGCCCTCATCACTTGGCGGGTGAAGGAAGCTGCTCATCAGTGACTCCAGACTTAGGTTACTACTGATGGAGCTGGTACTGCTCCTACTCCCCCACCTTCCCTCAGCAGCCGCGGCTGTAGTACGTGAGCGCTGAAGAACCCCATGGTCAGACCTGTCAGAGGAGGGATGATGCCACACATAGGCAGCGGCCAACTGACTACGGAGGATTTCCCTATAGTATCTGAGTTTGTCCTCCTCAGCAGCTGGGAAAAAGGCTCCCATTTTTGACCGGTAGCGAGGGTCCAATAGGGTGGAGAGCCAGAAGTCATCCCTCTGCCGGATGCTGACTATTTCGGCTGTCACTAGCCAGGAAAATCAGCAGGCTAGCCATCTGCACAAGTGACCCCGAGGGGTTCCTGCCTCCATTCCACTGTAACTGCCAGGGTGCTTGGGGGCTCTGCTTCCCTTCCTCATCTCCATCACCTTCCAGGCCCCTGCCCTTTTCCTTGTCACCGGGTAGAAAATCCACAAATTTTTAAACCAGAAATTTGTTTCTGCTCCAAATCCCCCCCTCCATTTCATCCCCCCCGGGTCATTGGGCGAGAGTATCGCCCCGTCCCCAGCCCCCTGCCCAAAGATTTTTCACATTTTCCAAGAAATGAAGTATGGAATACTTTATTCATCCCACCCCTGGCGACTGACATATAACAGGGCCTCCCGAATGGCCTCAAAAAAGGGGCAGGTTCCCCATGAGTCCCATGGCGACATCTTTACACGGGGTACCCTGTCCGCCGGATAAAAAAAGTTAAGGGGCCTCCCTCGTTAAAAAAAGTCGGCCCCAACAGTGCGGCGGGAAATTTCCCAACGGTTGGAAACACGCATATCGAGTGGGGTTGGGGGGGGGCCTTCTGCCCCTGCGATTCGAGGGGGTGTTCTTGGTTTGTGGGAAATGGATGAAGTGAAAATCACAGTTTCCTGGCCTTTTTCAGAATCTTCTGAAGGACGGGGGAAGACCTTCGGGAACCTTTTCACAAAATTTAAACCCAATGCCCCATGAGGGTGCTGGCCCATCCTGGTGCAGGAAAAAACCATGTTACCCCATTGTCCCCTCACCATGGTTCCGATTTGATTGTGCGGAGAAAGCCCCCATCGTTTCTTGCTGCATGACGCGGGCAGTTCCTCCTGTTTGACTTGTTCGCCAAAAGGGAAGCCAGGGGTAGAATCTGACACCGTTTTCCCCAAAAAGTGGTATGATGGAGCAGTAATTTTGGAGATGAGTGGTGTTTGGGGGTGGAGGGAGGAGGCGGACATTGGCGCGGAGCCGCAGTTTGACAACGTGGGGGAGTAAACGGTCTTTCCAAGTTTTTGGTGTGCCCGGGCCCCGGAAGCACTTTAACCAGTGGGCCCTAAAGGGCATTTATGGCCCTGGGGTTTTGTTTCAGCCCAGAACGCCCCGGGTGGGGGGCCCCCGGGGGCCCTTTTGGGAACAAACCCTAAGTCAAGGGCTGGCCACCCTTCTGTTCACAATTTTGAATCGGTGCTGCCCCTTTTGGGGAAAAAAATTTCGGCTTGGAATCTCCACCCCGGCTCAGACCAAAAAACCATTATTTTTTCTGAAGGGCAGTCCACCTTTGGAAAAGGAGGGACTGCAGCACCAACAACTTGGACAGGGGCCTGGTCAGCTTCTGACCTTAAAAATGGTTTTGGCGCATATTGTTTTCTCCTTTTCAATCGCCTCGCGAAAATGCTGGGGCCATATCGAGGACAGAAGAAACTGGAGGGAGACGATGTCAAAAAGGGAAAAAGCTCCCCTTTTGCGAGGTGGTGGAGCCTTGACTGGCTGCAATGGCATGCGTGCCACTGTGGCCCCGCTCCCTGCGGGGGCGGGAGGGTGGACCACCACTTGCCAAGTTTTTTCCCCCGGCCACCCGGGTGGTACGCTGCATGTGTTGTACAGGGCGTGGTGCCAAAGTTAGATCCCCGGCCACCCTTTACTTTCTGCCTCAGATTTACATATACCCATATTGGTTTCCGTTCTTAGCAAAGAACTGCCACACCGCCGAGTAGCTGATTTACCACCAAGCCCACATGAGTGATACTGCCCCCGTGCCTCGCTGAGCCCCTGTGCCGTACTTTTTTTGGACCCGCGAAAGGGGTTTTTACCCTGGCTGCTTGGCCCCAACCCCCACTGCTCCCCCCTGTGCTCACGGCCCACAACCCATTGCTCGGCCGTCCCCGCGGCAAAGGACGCCCTTTCCCTGATGATGATGAAGCCTTGCTTCACCCCCTCCCCAAATGCGGTCGCAAAATCATCGATTTGTGTTCATCGTCATGCGTCCTATCACCCTTTTGGTATCAGAGGCTACCCCCCAAACATGACCTCCCCCCCACTTCCACATCTATACTTTGCCACCCACTCAAGAAGCAGGGGAAATGGGCCCCTATCTTCCCTACCAATAGCTGCGACTGCCCCCCAAAGGTTAATCCCCGTTATATAGTGGGCTGAGCCCAGACCCCAATAGATCTCTGGCGAGGGAACCGGATGGGGAAGATCGGGTTGAGGACAGGTGAGGGCCGCTGACCCGCTCCCGGGCCATGCCAACTAAGGGTTGTGTCTGACATTCCCACCGACTCTTGGCTGGGGTTGTCAGATGTCATCTGGGGGGGAAGTGGATGACCTAGTCAACCAATCAAGAACCATTGGGTTGCTGAACAACAAACGGCTGCTAGATGACAGTGGCAGTTGTGGCCTCACCGAGTGACCCCTGCTGCGATGTCCCCTTGCTTTGCTGTGACCTGGGCCTCCTCCAGGAATGTTTGTGCCATTGCCACTCGCAGGTGAAGAGCCTGCCACCTCTCTGTCTGACATAGTTTGTTCTAAAATGTACAGACACTGTTTGATGAAGATATCTGTATATGATAAATATACACCCTGTATTTGACGCCAAATGAACCCAGTAACAAGCTTGGGTAACCCTTGGATATAAATTGCGCTCCACAAATGGCCAGGAAAAATTGACTTGTATGTGCCGTTTCAAAACTCTGTACTTTACTGAATATAAAAGCCCAAACAGGCTTAATTACCCTTCGGATATGAATTATGCTACAGAATTTCTTCTGTGGCGGTGAAAAACAAAGTTTCTTTTACTGAGTACAACTGCAAAACAACTCTTAATTAACCCCTGGATGTAAATTGCGCAAAAGAATTGAGCAACCACAAACTACGAGCTTTGTAGCGTGTTATAATTGCGTGTTTTCTATGCCACACAGCAAGAGATAAAATTGTAATTAACCTTCGCTTGTGAATTATGCTACAGGAAAATTTAAATTTTTTGGCGGTGAAAAAGAAGATTTCTTTTAGTCACCACAGCAGCAGAACAACGCTTAATTAAACCCTGGATGTAAATTGCGCCAAACAATTGAGCAGCCAAAAATGAAGTGGTATTTGTATTGCAAAAACGCTGTTTTTTAAATGAATACAACAGGAACTGGCTTAGCTCCCCCTTGGATATTCAATGTGCTGTGAGCAGATAGCATTAAAATATATATGCAGCTGCACTGGACGCACACTGGACTTCAGATCCAATACCCCAAAAAATCAGAAATAGAACATGAAGAGAAGCAGTCTCTGAGACACCCCACAAAAATCGCTGTATAAAAGTGAGTTCTTCAGTAAGAGCTATCACAATCAGCCGCAGCAGCACCTTCCCTGATCAGTACAGTGAGAGGAGTGTGAGCTCCCAGCGTCGCGCCCGGACTTATATAGTGCGGTGACGTCACAGAATCCCGCCGGTCTCTGATTGGCTTCATCTCTGCATATGTCATGCAGGCTATGCCCTTCTTCCTCCCAGAGTACTTTGCCCCATGTAACGCCATGTGCTCGCAGCCATTTTATCAATCAAAAGCACACTTCGTTCACCCGAAGTACCCCAAACTTCGACTTCGTTCCGAACCGAAGTTTTCCTGAAATTCTAAACGAATTCCACTTCGTTAGAATCAATTCGCCCATCTCTAATCACACTGCCCCAGACTTCACCCATTCTTATTACCTCCCACCCCCAAGCACTATGCACTTTTGGTAAAAACAATAAGTGGTTTTGGATTAGGGTGTTTAGAGGTAAATCAGCTCAAGAGATTTAAGACTGTCTTGTGTTATAGTCTCCAAAAAGATGCCTTGGTCACGTTAGCAAATTTTACCTATAAAATAAGTAGAAAAATATGGTTAAATACTTGTGCTCCGTATTTGTTGAACAAACATAGGGACATTACATGGATGTTAGTGCATGACTGTGCTCCGCTAAAGGCTATTCAGTACGCTAGGAGGCTTAGCAGTTCCCCTCTTTGCCCGAGGCAGAACTGTCGTAGGGAAGAGACTAATTTGCATTTAGTTTGGAACTGCGGTTTTGCTCAACAAGTGTGGAAGCTGGTGGGTGACCTCTTGAAGTATCTAATTGGGTTGGGTTTTTTAAATCATGAAATTGTTTTATATGGTCTTGCATGTAACATGTCTGCAGATAAGAAGCGGGTTTTATGGGTTTTTATCTGCTGTTTGAAGAATACACTGTGGAAAGTGAGGAACATTTTAGCTTTTAATAAGGATATCATTTCTGAAGAGGACTGTGTTAAAATGTCATTAAGCGAGATGTATGTATACTATTTAGTAGATAAAAATAATGGGCAAGAAGGCTGCAAGTACCTTATGGAACTTCTCATTTATAGAACTTGATTGTAAGATGTAACTCGATTTTGTGATTTAATGTTATTGGGCGTATGTATGCATTTGTATTTTTAAAATAAACGTAAAAAAAACCACCACCTCAGCAACACCTGTAATTCTGGGCACAAATCAGACACAGACACCGTCTTAAGACCATGGTCTATGACTACTTGCGGCTCAACACCGATGTTTTTGGACATGTTACGGACCCAAATTGACGACTGGGTATCCAAAATGGATGAATGGCCCGAGCTCGCTCGCCACGCCATAGAGGTGTTGCCCTGCCCAGCAGCCAGCGTCATATCTGAGCGGACCTTCAGCACAGCTGGAGGAGTCATTACAGACAAACGCATCCGGCTTTTCCCCGAGAATGTGGATCATTTGACTTTTATCAAAATGAATCAAGCGTAGATCTCTGATGATGTGGCCCCAATTGCCGAGGTCACTGATTAGTTGCCGGTCTACTTCACATTCCTCTTCAAACAGAAAATGGTCCTCTTGAAATTTTTTTTTTTCAAAATGCTCATTTCTTATTGCTAATTGTATTCAGAGTGTCCAAAACATCATTTTGCTAGTTTTGTGGTCAGGAGACTGTAAAAGACACCAATAGTACACGTTTTATTGAAAAAAACCTTATTCCAATTACTCATCTCGTCATGAAAATTTATAGCGGTGTCAAGGGTTTTGGGATCATGGTGCTGTAATTAACAGCTATAATCCAGGCCCTATTCTAAAAACTGTTTTATAAATAACTTTTATTCTTGCTAATTTTATTGAGCTAATAAACTCCTGTTCAGGAGGAAGACCACTGAATATCAGTTCCTCTTGGAGTTCAGCACGTCCTTCTTCCTCTCATCCCATCCAAACATCATTGGAACTTATGGCACCGCCTTCAAGACAGAGGGCTACTTTGCCTACACCCAGGAGCTGGCGACACATGGTGATCTGTTCTCTCTCATTTTACCTCATGTAAGTTGAAGTCCCTGGATTACTTTGAGAAGTACCTTCCCTATATCCTTCGCTCCTATGGTAACATTTTCAGTGTATTGACCTCTTTTGCTCCTCTATTTCAGGATGGACTCCCAGAAAACATGGTAAAGACACGTGCTGTGCAGGTCTCCAGTGCCCTGGAATTCATGAATGGTATGGGGCTGGTGCATCTGGATATCAAGCCAGAAAATATTTTGGTGTTTGACAAGGACTGCCATTCTATCAAGATTACAGATTTTGGTCTATCCCGTGTCAAAGGAACCATGACGTATAGAAGGTCCGGCACTACCAGTTCCATGGCTCCAGAGATGCACTGACTGAATGGCAAGGATGCTTTACTGGTAGACTCCACTCTGGATGTATGGTCCTTTGGAATTGTTCTCTACTGCTTGCTGACAGATGAATTTCCACGGGAGTCAGCAGATTTCAGAGATGAGTTATAGGGGTTAATTGAAAGGAGCAACAATTGTGAGGTGATTGGGCCACCGTCACCATGGAGCAGATTTCCAGATGGAGTTCTACAGATGTTTGATGGCTTCTTAGCCACAGACTAAGAAGAGGAGCAAGTCTACTGACATCTAGAGATTCCTGGATTTTTGTTTGAAAAAGGTAAAGTGCTGTCTTTTACTTTGTAAAGACCATATTAATGCAATCATAGCACCGTATTAACATTTCTGTATAGTGAACACCATATATTGATTAAGAATTGTCTTCATGTAGTTTCCCTGAACAATTTTTTGACTTCACGAATGTCAATTGAGGCCTTCAATAGGCTACTGGAGATTGAGGGTCCACATATCAGACAGGATACATGGATGCGTTCAGTCATCAATGCCAGTGACAGAGTGCTCATAACTTCGGGGTGTGCTTTCCCTCACAGTAACCATTCTGGTGTCTGTAGTCTCGTCATGTTATCAAAATGGTGATTAGAATTGTAATTTAATCCTGAATCAGTTTACTGGTCAGTGTTTTCAATACCAATTTATGTTTTTATTTGGCGTTTAGGTTTCTGGTAACTGGAGAGAGCAACAGTTCTTGACACCTCCAGTGCCGGGTTGGATAATCCACTATTGTTAGGATTGTGTGCGATACATGTGAAAAGATCTGGCAGCACTTACAACCGTCTCATTTGCAGATCTGGACAGCATAGAGGACACTTTAAATCCTTCAACATCAGAAGATGTTTTAGACATCGACAGTCACTGAATCGAGTAATCTTAGAAATAAACAATATCAAAAGAAACGCACTGACAATATTGCCACAAAAAAAACGCCCAAGGAGAGGTGGGAGGAAAAAAACCCAAGGAAGCTAAGAAGATTGAAGTAACGGATTCTCCGGTTATCAACTTGTCAAGTTACATCATTTCTGAAATGCAACTTTCATTATTATCTAAGGGACTTGGATTCATACCCACTACCAATTTTGATCTTTTTCGACCTCTGTTAGAGGTAAACAAGTTTGCACGACTCTTGACAGTTAGAAATAATTTTTCAAATTCAACTAGCGAACCAGATAAACTAATAAACACAGAGAGCAATACATCGGATTTAGAATTTTTTGATACTTATAAGAGTTATGAAGAGACTTGTAATATTACATTTTTGAGACAACTAGAAAGTGAAACTGTAGCAATAGAACCGAAATTATGTCCGGTGTTTCAAAAGAAAAACTAGTCATTTTACCCAATTCAATCAAGACCGACCTCTAGGGTTAGATCAATTCTAGGAGAGTTTAGAAAGGGACCTCTCAGAACTCTACAACCAAGTCAGTGTGGGCAACAGATATAGTTACTCGAATATTAATCCGAGAGAATGTAAGGCATTAAAAGATTTGCAGAACAACCAAGATCTCTTGATAAGACAGGTTGATAAAGGGGGAGGGGTGGTTCTTATCAATGGAGGCTTATATAAAATCTTGAATCAAAATTTGCTTAAAGATACTACATATTTAGAAATTCAATCGAACTCTGCCAGAGATTCAAAATAAATTAAAAAATTTATTGGATTTAGGGATTTATTTCGGTGCTATTTCCTAAAAATTAGCGGAGAAACTTTTTGTTAAATTTCCCATTACACCAATCTTACACTCCCTCCCCAAAATACACAAAGAGGTCCCTCCCCCCCCCGACATCCAATAGTGAGTGGTATTGGGTCCCTCACGGACCATTTAGGAGATTGGGTGGATACCTTTCTCCAACCTGTAGTCCTAGCAATCACAGGTTATGTCAAGGATACAAAAAGTCTTGTTTCCATTATGACTGAAGTTCCTTGGCAAAAATTTTCTTCCTGGCTCTCTTGTGACGTGATAGGACTTTATCCTTCTATCCCACATGACAAAATGCTGATTACTCTGGGCCAATTCCTTAAAAAATACAGCAGATATTACCCGGCTATTAATGAATTCATAATTTTGAGTGTAGAGTTCCTGTTACATAATAACTACACTCACCGGCCACTTTATTAGGTACACCATGCTAGTAACAGGTTGGACCCCCTTTTGCCTTCAGAACTGCCTCAATTCTTCGTGGCATAGATTCCAAAAGGTGTTGCAACGATGCTCAATTGGTACCAAGGGGCCAAAGAGTGCCAAGAAAATATTCCCCACACCATGACACCCCCACCACCAGCCTGAACCTTTGTACAGGCAGGATGGATCCATGCTTTCATGTTGTTGATGCCAAATTCTGACCCTCCCACCCGAATGTTGCAGCAGAAAATCGGGGATCATCAGCCCAGGAAACGTTTTTTCCAATCTTTAAACTGTCCAATTTCGATGGGGCTTGGGCAAATTGGAGCCTCATTTTCCTGTTCTTAGCTGAAAGGAGTGGCTCCCAGTGTGGTCTTCTGCTGCTGTAGCCATCTGCCTCAAAGTTCGCCGTACTGTGCGTTCAGAGATGCTCTTCTGCCTACCTTGGTTGTAACGTTGGCTATTTGAGTAAACTGTTGCCTATCAGCTCGAACCAGTCTGCCCATTCTCCTTTGACCTCTGGCATCAAAAGGCATTTCCGCCCACAGGACGCCGCCCCACTGGATGTTTTTTCTTTTTCGGACCATTCTCTGTAAACCCTAGAGATGGTTGTGCGTGAAAATCCCAGGAGATCAGCAGTTTCTGAAATACTCAGACCAGCCCTTCTGGCACCAACAACCATGCCACGTTCAAAGGCACTCAAATCACCTTTCTTCCGCATACTGATGCTCGGTTTGAACTGCAGGAGATTGTCTTGACCATGTCTACATGCCTAAATGCACTGAGTTGCCGCCATGTGATTGGCTGATTAGAAATTAAGTGTTAACGAGCAGTTGGACAGGTGTACCTAATAAAGTGGCCGGTGAGTGTATTTTTCTTTTGACAATAAATATTATGTGCAAAAACAAAGGGGCTTCAATGGGTTCTAAATGCTCACCAGCACTGGCAAATATTTTTATGAGCATATGGGAAGTGTTTCATTTTTTCACTAGACTGCCCCTTCTCCTCCCACATCAAGTGTTATGGGAGATACATCGATGATCTCCTCCTGGTGTGGGAGGGGGATGGGTCGTCGGCCACAAAATTCATAGACTATCTTAACGAGTTCAACTTGAGGTTCACCTCGTTCTGGGATCGTAACACAGTAAATTTTTTGGATGTGTTTATGACAGGCATAGTGGATAAAGGAATAGTAGTGTCACCATATAGCAAAAAATACAGCCAAAAATTCAATCCTTAAAGCTAATTCTTCACATGCACGTCATATCAACAATATCCCATTTGGCGAATTGATACGCCTTAAAAGGAACTCTTCTACAGAAACTATTTTCTTAGAACACTCAAAAAAAGATTTGAAAGTTTTAAAAACCCGGGGGGGTTTTACTCAGAACAATTAGATAAGAAATGATTTGAGGGGCAAAAATCCCCAGAAATTTATTTAAAAACAAAAAAAAGTTCCTCAAACTCTCAAATGACTTTTCCACTGCATATAGCCCCCAATACCATGAGATTTAAAATTATTAAAAACAATTTACCTATTTTGTCTATACAGTCTAATATGAGGGACTTAATAAAAAAATCATGTCAAATTCGCTCAAAAAGGGCCCCCCCAAACTAGGTAATTTTTACCCCCACCCTTTTATCAGATAGTAAAAATTTAAATAACAGTAATTGGTTAACAGTAAGGGGTTCTTTTATTTTGGACATAACGGGTGTGAAAACTTGAAATTTCATGTGACCTACCAAAGAAATTGTGGCCTTTTTAAAAAAGGGGGAGATATTTTCAAAAAACCCCTTTTATATCAACGTAATAACAATTTTAAAATTACCAATAACGTTCAAGCTGCCCCTTTTGAAATATGAGGCTGTAGTTTTTAACAGCCTCAAAAACAAGAATTCGGAGACATCTCTCAGATGTCAAAAAAGTGAGTCAGGAATATTTCTATGGCCCCCCGGGGCATTTTGGGGAAAAAATTCCCAGGCAATGTGGGGGTTTTTTCCCTGCAGGGTTTATTAAAAATCTTTCCGAAGCCTGCAAGGGGGGGAAAGATATAAATGGGCAAGTTACTGTAAAGGGAAGCCTGGTGGATATTCGGGTTTTTAAAACACCGGGTTTCCCGGAAATTTTTTGGGAATAAGAGGCAGGACACCATGTTTCATTTTTTAATATTATAGTACTGAAATTATTTTATAAATACCTTTTTTTCTCCCTCAACAAACTTAGTGATTGTTTTTTGGGTATTTTTTAGTTTTTTTTTATATAAAAGGTGTTTAATTTTAATAAAAGTGATTCGTGTTTTTAAAAGGGAAGAAACGGGGATAACTCACAACGGGCAAAGGGGGACACGCCTCCCGAAACGTGTCGGGGGAATACTTTGTCAGGATGTTGCTGAAAACGTTTCTTTTTTTAAACCCAAATTTTTAAAATTTTAAAGCTGCGGATTTTTTATTATGAGATAATTCATCATTTCTTGAATACATACTCAAGCTGCCGGAACGTTCATTTTGAAGGACATTTTAACAACCAATTTTTGATCCCGGGCCTCCCCGGAGTTTTGGGCAACAAAATTTTTTGAAAAGTTTCAGTCCGTTTTTTTTTTCCCCCGCTGATGTGGGCAGGAAAAATACGGGGCGCGGAAGCCGCCGAATTTAGGTCTTTATAGTTTTAAAAAAATTTTTTCGGTGGCCCGGGATGGGGAGGCTAAAAAAAAAACCCAAAAAAGGTTTCCCCACAAAGTCACCCACCAATGGCCATACAGTGGGCTCCCAGGCATTCCCAAACACCCAAAATTTTGGGTAAATACGGTGCTGCAGGAACAAATCACAGTACCACCTGCATCTGCACTGCCCAGAACATCCAATGTTGTCCCCTACGTGATGTTCGTAAATGAGGCTTTTCCCCTGATTGCCCAAAACCATGAAAGGCACCCCTTTCCCCTTAAAAGGGGACTGGGTGTGAGGTGGGTATTTAATGCCTGTTTAAAGCTCACACAAATTTGTGGAATGCGCCTTTGGTATTCTTAGTCAAGTGGAGGGTTTTCACTGGTCACTGCAGCTTAAAGCGGGAACCCCTTTGGGGGATGTAGTAAAAAAAATTTAGCCTCTGTCTTCCATAATTATTTCCCGGGACTATGAAATCCACATGGGATGGGGGAAGAGGGGGACCCCGTTGTTTTATCGAGTCACCACTGTCATTCCCGGGTAGGCGTCCTTCATCTACCGGTTTGTGTGAGAGAAACCTTCACTGACTACTCCATTGAGTCCCAAAGGGCCCGCGTGCTGGAAATTTTGCCTGCTTTCCCTCGCTCTCTCAGAAATGGTATTGATTTTTAATTCAGGTTTCCTGTTTTTCCCAACCCAGAAGAGGGGTAGTGTCCTCATAGTTTGGTTTTGGTTTCAAACTGTAGCGAGTGGGCCGCACCCCGGCCCGGGGGCACCCCCGTGCCCCACTCCCTGATTCCCTTTTTGGGCCGGGGAGGGGTAGCACGCGGCCGGGGGCGCCCCGCTTGTGTACTTACCACCCACGCTCCTTTTCCCCGTCCACGTCCTCAGCCGGTGAGGCGCATGCGCCCGCTCATTAATGAAATTTTTAAAGGGGCCCCAGGCACCGGAAATTGGTTAATTTGGGGCCGGGCGCTGCCCCTTTTATATTGGTTGGGAAACCACGGTTTTTCCCCTGCTGGATTTTTGTTCCCTCGTGCCTTGGGAAAAAAGGGGCCCCCTTAAGTGTTTTTTGCCTTGCCATGTACCCGCCTCTTGTTTACGTTTTCTGGACCCCGAATCTTTTGCTCCCTTTCCCCTGCCCTTCCTCCCTTTCCCCAGGGACTATGGTTCTGTTCACAAATTTGGGTACCTCGCTGCCCCTGGGCTGCCCCGCAACCCCGCCGCGTAAAGGGGTTTGCGACCTGGTGAACCCCCGCCCCCCAGAAAGTCCATCCCGCTTTGCGGCGGGTTTTTTTAAAAACCCGGGCCTACTTTGACTCTGCCCCCTGGCGGAATTGTTCCCAACCGCTTCCCGGTGGTGCAGGGGTTCCATACCCGGGCCGTTACGGGTTAGATCCAGCCATGGACCCCGCCAAGGGTCCCCCTGCCAAGCCCTTGCGGATCTTAGGGACCATTGTTGCCCAGCAGTCGCGGGCAAATCGCGAAAACAGGAAAAAACAATTGGGCCAGCTGCCCGCCAAAAATGTGACAATCTTGGCATCCCGGGCACCCACAACCGTCTTCTTCCCCGTGTTCCATCGCCTCCTGCCGCCCCGCGGGGCATCCGTAGGCCCGAAGTTTTGGTTTTACCATTACCCCCAAAAGTTCGAGGGGGACCCAAAGCTTTGCAGAGGTTTTATTCCCATTTGCTCCATGCACGTGGAGCTGATGACCGACCATTTTTCCCACGGAAAGGTCAGGAGTGGGGGGGGTTTTTTTTTTTTGGTGGGGCCTGCTATCCGGAAAGGCCGGGCTTGGAGAAACCCCTTTGGGACCGGAACGACCCTGGGGACGGGGCCCCAAACGGGCCCTTTCCCCTCTCTAAATTTCCCGCAGCTTTTGGGAAAGGGAGCCAGCGCTTTGTCTTTGCCAAGACGGCGCTCCTGAACCTTCGTCAGGGGGACTCCCCCGTTGGTGACTATGCGGTCCAGTTCCGCACTCTAGCATCTGAGCTGTCCTGGAGCGACGCCTCCCCCTGCGCCACATTAAAAAAGGTCTGTCCTGCGGGGTTTTAAGGACGCACTTGCAGCTTGAAGGGTCTTTCCTTTTTTCCCTGGGGGGAACTTAATCCCCCCTGGCCATGGGAAAAGACGTGCTTTTCACGGGGGGAGGGCAGGGGTGCTTCGCCAGGAACGTGACTCGGCACGACCCCGTTGATACCTGTCTGGGGCCCCTGTTTTTTCCAGAGATCTCCCCCTGCCACTTCCGGGAGGTCTCCAAGGGGAACCCTTTCAGGGTGGACCGCGCCCACTTGTCGGGGTGAAGGGGCTGTCCCACCGAAGGGGGTTTTGGGGAATTTTGCCTCTTAATTTCGCCCAAATCCCCAAAAATTTCCCCCAGAAGCTGTCTGCAGCGTCCCCCCGAGCTCAGGAAAAGCTGCACCTAGGGGGCCGTAAGGAGGGGTCCCCAGGGTGTAAAATTTCCCCCTTCCACGATTGATGTTGCCAGTTGGGGGGTAACGAAGGGTGCTGGTCTATCGCTCCCGGGGCCCCCCTTCCTGGCCCCTGCCCGGGGAATTCAAATTATTGCTTCCTTGGTGTCCCGTTTTCCGCCCGGCCCCGTGGGTCCGTCTGGAGAAGCCCCCGCTTTTCTTTTTTTGTCAGTGGGGAAATTTGAGGGACTTTCATTCAAATTTTAAAACCCCCCAGTGTCCCCCCGGTAGGGGTTTTTGCACAAGGGGAAAAACTTTTTCCATTCCCGCTTCGTGCTTCCTCAGCGTCCTTTTTGGGGCTACCCTGGCTCCCGATTTTTAGATACATTGAAAAGTCGTGGGCAGCCCTTTAAAAATTTTGATCAAAAAAATTTTGAAAACCCAGGTCTCAAAATTTTTTTTACCCTGGCTGCAACGTCCCCCCCTAAGTTGGGGTTGGAGACAGGCGAAGTCCTGCGTTGGGGTCGGGGTGCCAGGATCTGGTTTGGTAGCCCCTGCCCGGGGGCCCACCTCTTTTCCACAGTTGTCCCTTTAAGCCTCTGTCAGGTCTGCCGCGGGAGTTAAAAAGGACTTTGGGGGGAAGTTTCTCGGAGAAAAAGGCTGAGACGCTGCTCCCCCTTTGGCCTTTTGACTTTCCCCATTGGGGCCTCCCCCCCGGGGGCCCGCCCCGCGCGGGGAAGGGGCTAAAACCCGCTGGGCCGTGCCGGGGGACTCAGGCCCTGTAGGCCCATATTCAGGAGAACTTATAGAAAAAGGGTTTTTTTGTAAATTTTCCCCCTTCCCCCAGCTTTGGGGCCGGGTACTTTTGTAAGGGAAAAAAAAAAGGCTTTACTTCGTTTCCCTGTATTGAATTTAAAGGGGTTTAAAAAAAATCACGGTGGGAAAAATCGCTATCCCCTACCCCCTGATCTTTTTTGGGAAAGGGTCCGGGGAGCCAAAAGGGGTTTTCTAAATAAAAACCTAAAGGAGGGGTACAAAAACCCCATCAGAATTCGAGAGGGGGACGAGTGGAAAAAAGGCATTCAATACTCGTGACGGGCATTTCGAATATCTCGTGTGCCCTTTGGGCATGCAAGCCCCCCGCGTATTCCCGGAATTTTGTCAATGGGCCCTCTTCAGGGACCTGTTTACACCTGCGTACGTATACTGGATGATTTTCCTTTAATTTTTTTCTCCAGACATTCAGTTCATTTGTACGGGCGCCAAGTTCTGCGACGTTTGCGGAACCACCGACTGTATTTCCAAAATGGAGGGTGTCGATTTCCCCCAGGCCAGCCCTTCCCTTCCTTGGGTACATGTCTCTGATCAGGGTCTACAAGGGGGTTTGGGCCCGCTAAAAATCTTTTCCCCAAACCGCAGTGGCCACGACCTGGGCCTTTGGGCGTTTAAAAAGGTTCCCGGTGTTTGCCAAATTTCTAAAGGCAATTTATTCCCCCTTTCTCTACATGGGGGCTCCCCCTTTTGGCTCTCACGAGGAGAACGCAAATCCGAGATGTTGGCCCCCAAAAAGCCCAGGAAAGCATTCTCCAAAAAATGAAGGACTGCTTTTTTCCCCCGCACCTATCTTGGTCCGACCTATCCGGAGAAACCCTTTGCCTAGAGGTGGATGCCCCCGCCATGGGAGGGGGGGGCGGTCCATAACAGAAGGGCCCCCAAAAGGCCCCGACGCTCACATGCGGTTTCTTTTCCAAGACCCTTTCACCCGGCCCGAAGTAATTACCATTGGGATCGGGAACTGGTTGGGCCATTTAAATTGGCTTGGGGGGAAATGGTGACATTATTGGAGGGGCTCGACACCCATTTAGTCTTCCTGACCCCAAGAACCTCCGTACCTCCAGACAGCCCAGTGTTTAAATCCCCTTTCCAGGGCCAGGTGGTCCCCTTTTTTTTTTTTTTTTCCCGTTTTGATTCAAGATTCCCAAATTCCGGGCCCCCCCCGAGAAAAATGTCAAGGCGGGCCCTCTCCCGGCTTCCGGGCGTTGGGCGGAGGGGAAAAACCCTATCTCCCGAAAATCCCTTGCCCCCGAACGGCTTGGGGCCCCGTAAACTCCTGCAGATCTCCCTAGTGTCCCACCGGGCAAAAACCCAAAGTATGTCCAGCATCAGGAGAAAAAATTCTGGAATGGGGGCTTTGTTTATTTTTGGCCCGGTTTACACCGGCCCTTGGAAGTTCCCCCCCGCTCTTTTTCTCGCGGCATAATGGTTGGCCAAAATCTGATCCAGGGCGTCAAGGGTTTTGTTCTTCCGTGCCACGTGTGTCCCGGGAAAAAGGTCCCACGCCATAGGCCCGCGGGTCTCTTAGTCCCTCTGCCCGTCCCGGAGTCCCCATGGACACATACTGGCATGGACCTCATCACAGACCTTCCTTCTTCCTCAGGGAATTCTGTCATCTGGGTGGTCACGGACCGATTCTCGAAGATGTCTAACTTTGTGCCCCTTCCTGGGCTTCCTTCTGCTCCTCAATTGGCGGGTCATTTCTTCCATCACATTTTTCGTCTGCATAGGTAAACCCTCGCACAATTTGTCTCTAGATTCTGGCGTGCCCTGTATTCTCGCTTGCATGTCAAGTTGGACTTCTCTTCTGCCTATCATCCCCAGACGAATGGACAAGTGGAGAGAGTAAATCAGATCTTAGGGTAATACCTGCATCATTATGTGTCCGGTCAACAGGACAATTAGACCGAGCTGCTTCCATGGGCTGAGATCTCCTACAACCATCGGGACTCTGACGCTACAGGTGTTTCCCCATTCTTTGTGGTCTATGGTCATCACCCACGCCCTCTCCTCCCCTTGGCTACGGCTTCCGAGGTTCTCGCTGTGGACAACCAAGTTCGGGATATCAAGGCCGTTTGGCGGGAGACCCGACATGCCTTGCTCTGGGCTTCAGCCCACATGAAGACTCAGGCTGACAGAGGATGAGATCTTCTCCTACGTTCCTACCAGGGGACAAGGTTTGGCTTTCTTCCAGATACGTACGCCTCAAGATCCCCAGCTATAAAGTTGGGTCCGCAGTTTCTGGGGCCTTTCAGAGTACTTCGGCAGCTGAACCCGGTGTCCTAAAAGCTCTGCCTACCCACATATCTCCGGATTCCGAACGCCTTCCACGTCTCCCTCCTAAAGCCCCTGGGCTTGAACCGGTTCTCTCAGAGGAGTGCGTCTCCGTCCGTAGATTCTTCTGATGGGTTTAAGTAAAGGACATCTTGGCCTTGAAGACCGTCAGGGGTAAGCGCTTCTTTCTTGTTGATTGGAAGGGCTTCGGTCCCGAGGAGAGGTCCTGGGAACCGGAATGTAAGATTTTGTACCACGATCTTAGGCGCTGGTTCCTTCGGGCTAAGAAGAGGGGGCGCGCTCAGGGGGGGGTACTGTAGCGAGGGGTGCCTGCCAGGGACGGGTAGCGCCGCTGGCTGTGGGACGGGCCGCGGGCGCGCTCGCTCTGTGTACTTACCACACCACGCTCCTCTTCCGCCCACGTCCTCTGCTAGCCGAGGCGCGCGCTCATTCTTGTAAATTTAAAGGGCCAGCGCTGGGCGCTGCTCCTATATATTGGTTCGGCCCACGGTACTTCCCTGCTGGATCTATGTTGCCTCGTGCCTTAGGAAAAGCGTTCCTTAAGTGTGTTCTTGCCTTGTCGTGTACCCGACCTATTGCTACGTTTCTCGACTCCGAATCTCTGCCGCCTGCCGTGACCATCCTGCCTGCCTGCCCACAACTACGGTTCTCATCTCACGATTCTGTACCTCGCTGCACCTCGGCCGCCACCGCAAGTCCACCGCGTCAGGGGTATCGACCTGGTAGAATCCCGCCACAGCAAGTCCATCCCGCTTTGCGGCGGGCTCTTTTTATAACCGGGACCTACTTAGACTCCGCTCCCTGGCGCGGTTGTTGGTCCAGTGGATCCACTACCCAGCCGTTAAAAAAAAAAAAAATTGTTTGTGTATCTCTTGCTGTTCACTAATACATTTTTGGTTGATAGCTTGATTACTGTTGTCTTCGGATTTGTCTTTTTCATTTAAACAAAATGTAATGATGCCCCATAGTTTAATCAATACATGTTGTAACCTTTTTAAAAATTGTAGCAGATAATTTTAGTTACCAAAAAAAGTACACTACATATATGTTGTAAACTACAGCAGAAGACATTTGCATTTTACATACATAAAGGGTCCTAGAAATAACAAGTCAAGGTTTAAAAAGTTTAAAAAATATTTAACAAAAATTAATATAAACAAATTAAACATTTAACCAACAACCTAAAAAAAACACTAAAGTGCAAATTTAAAACATTTAAAACCCAAAAAACTCTTAAGTCCTCATAGCTGGGTGAAAAATGGGAGGGAGAAAATGTACCAGGCTGGGATTGGGAGAAGTATGGGCGATATCTTGCACCACCAGCAATGGGCAGGTATTGAGGTTGAGGTTGTGGTATAATGATAGGTTGGGGAGATGGGGCTTGGTCTGTTGGAGTTTTTGTCCTGTACCCGGCTAATGAGTGCATGTGGAAAAGATGCATCTTCCACTGCAGGCCAGACCCGAGAAGACCAATATCACTGGTTCATGTAGGCAAGTCAAACACTGCCATCAAGAGGAGACAAAACCCCACATAGTTGTCAGATTTTGGATCTGGCAGCAGTGATGTGCTAGACAATACATATAGTAAACCAAAAGGGGTCATCTCCATCCATATGCCTTATGAAGGAGAAAGTACATTCCTCCGCCTCAAATTTCTAATTTCCTTCTACAGTGGTTTCTGTCCCCGAGTTGAGTGGAAGAGGTTTGTGTTGGGGCACAGGCATGTGGTCTTGAGGTGGCCACTTGGATGGCAACAGCAGCAATTCCAGATTATGTGGGTGCTGCAGAGGGCAATGGCATCAGGGACCCAGAGTATGGAAAGTCCACCCATGAAGGTCCGGCAGGTCATCTTCCCCCTTGTCTTCCTGATTGGTTGAAGCAGCCATGAATGGTCTGGTTTCCCTCTGTCTGCTGGAATTCTTCTGCTGTGTGGAATGGTGCACATTGCCATATGACCTATGGACTCAAAAAAGATTAATAATGTTGTATGTTATAATCAGTGAACAACTGTTCCATAAATCATAATTACTTACTGGTGGAGTCCGCTCTGGGGCAGGATGAATGCCTGCGCCTCCCGATATGGCATCTTTGGTCGACGGGAGAGAGAAGTCCCCTTTTTTCCACTGAACGTTGCCACTTCTAGCAGCATCACGAACACTTCCACCGCTTTTTGACATCAAGCTTTAAATTGCTAACCTGCACATCAGTCATTACAATCCAAGCATTCTGAGTTCTACACGGTGACATTCGTGCAAGAGCTGCAAAGAGGCATTAGCATTGATGTGCTTGTACTTACATCACGACTGCAGGCTCTGCGGAAAATGGGCAGGTGTGACCTTACAGAACAGACACGTGCCAAGTCTCGACACCCAAAAAAAAAAAGAAATTTTTTTTTTAATAGATGCACCAAAAGCTACAATATAAAATTCCAATATTAAAATTCACTTACAGATCATCCTCTGTAGTCTAGTGTTGTACTCTCTCCAGTAACTCGGGTACAGCACCTCACAAACCTCACACGACTTGTTTAAGATTCTATTACTGTAGCCCTTGATGCTCTTATCCCAGAGCTCAGGTCGAATATGTACCAGAACCAAAACAAAAAACTAAAAAATTTACACTATTAGAAAAAAATTTATATTGTGCAACATAAATTGTAGTTGTATAGATCTATGCTAAACGCATGCCATGCAAATGTGCCAAACAGTTTAAACTTCATTAATAGCTGCATGGCCCCCAAAAATTCACAATTTTCTTCCTATAAAAAGCTAATTAACTCAACCATACACATTTACACTCTCCTCAGGCTCTCCACATCAATGTCCATACAGTGGTATGATTGCTTTGGTGCCATGTTGCTGCATCCTCGTCAACACTTTGAAAAAAAAATGTGAACAAAAGGGCAAAATGGCCAGCAATAGTCCCACCCACAATAGGTGGGATCTATATCCCTTGTTTAAACCCACTGGGCGGTTTTTCAGCCAAAGCGGACAAAAAACATGACGAGAAACTCCCGACGGTTTACACAGACTTCAGTAGTAACTTTTCCATTGGACAGTGTTTTTACAACAACATGTTCCTAAAACCGCCAGAAAACAAGCAGAAAAGACCTGTGTAGACTACAGGTCATTATGTATTAAAGTCTATGGGCAGGTTATTCAGTCGGATTTTCAGCGGTTTCAAAATACTAAAACCGCCAAATATCCGACCGTTTTTGTGTGCGGTGTAGACCTAACCTTAGGAGACCTCCTGACCCTGACATAAGACTTCTATGTACAATGTCACAAGCCACATACCTTGTGTAAATCGTTGTCCCCCCCCCCCAGAGGCCTGGGTCAGTGTGTCAGACCCCTTTATCTAATCAGTTGCACCCATCACATATCCCCTTGGTCGTCGAAAAAACATTCCTGTAGGCAGAGTTCTTGGTACAGAGTGATATCTCCTAACACTGAGAAGAAGCAGTAAGCAGACTACATATATCTATAGAGCCTCCAGAATTGACCATTAGCAACAGTTCTATGGATTATTTTAGAATTTCTGAAGATATTTGGTCTTCTCTCCATAGATTATAATAACAGGAGCAAATCTGTGGTCTTGATGTTCCCGAGTGAATGTGATAAAAAGCAAATCTCACCTGAAAGAAGTTTGGATGATGCTGAACATGATTTACCTGAGGAATCGGACAAATCATTAGCAGGAGTCCTACATCCGCAAAGTTGTATCTGCAGGACCCCAACATCTCCCCCCCCCACAGGGTATCCAGTACTTCCCTCCTCTCCTGACATTTCATTTGACTGTATTGGGGCCAGAGTGTAGTAAATGGTGGAAGACTATTGGTAGGATCCCGATATGGACATTATGAAATCAATCAGCCATGGAGAACAGAGGTCCAATAATGGCACACAGTATGGAATAGTGGCACTCCTGGTTCCTTGGTCTACATCAGCCATAAGATGCCAATAGGGCAGTACTCCTGTCAGGGGCCCTAATCAAAAAGGTGCCCGCTGATATGTAAAAAAATAGTAAGTAGTATTAGGTGGGGGCCACATTTGATTTGGCTGAATGAAGCCCTGAAATGGTTAATAGATGACTGATGGCAGCCCTGCATGGAGCAGAGTCAGACCATGAGGATGTCCATGCGCATCCACATCAAGCAGTGCACCCTGCATTCTGATAGATCATGAAATAACCTCACTGACTATTGCAGCCAAGTTAGAGACCATGTCATGAGAACAGGCACCTGGAGGATGGGAATGATGCAGGTCACATCCCTTGTAAGACAAGTTTGGGAGTCATGTTATTGGGCGACACACGGGGGAATTCTCAGCTCTTGAGGTTTGTAGTAGTTACAGGTGGTCAGAACACTGGGAAATATCAGAGAGGAAATGAAAGAGGGAGAAGCCACAGATGGACCTCTAAACCACAAGTCCCAGAATCCTCTCAGCCATATACACATCCAGGATTAGAAGAAGTTGGTGCAATCATGATCAGACTTCTGATCACTTATGGAGCATCTATTCCTGAAGAATAAAGGAGACCCGTGTGTGATCCTCCATGTAAAGCGGAAAGCAGTAAAATGCCACCAGGAGACCGATGACAGCACTGACCTAAGGGCTGGGACTGGAGTAGAGAGTTCGCCTTCTTTATACTGACAGCAGATTAAAGACAAGGTCACTAGAGCGGGAGATAGCGCTTGAGAGCAACTCAATTGTTATGAAGCCGGATGACAAAGGGGAACTTGGCTTCAGATCAGGATTATGGTGATGTGTTCAATATTAAATACTGACTCTGCTCCCCAGTGTTACAGGACAAAACTATGTACTGGAAAAATATCAAGTAGAGGTATTAGTGGATACATTGGCCAATATATACAAAAGCTCAGAACCACGTCAAGGGTCCTCATTATCTGCAAGTCCCTGCACTAGACTTTCTAGCCGTTTACCGAAAACAAGATGGGACATTTACCTAAAGTCATAAGGCCATACTTACATCTCAATGGCTGAACATTGAATTAATCCCAGTAGGAGGCACTATGAGCCCTGGTGCTACCTGGGAGAAATTTACCAGGTGCAGATAACTAAACAGCCGCTCACACACCCATCTACTAGGGGGGCAACTGCCCAATAGACATTGAATATTTGAACAAGTATCAGTCCACACCAGCATGCAGAAAAGCCATAAGACAATACAGAGGAGATTGCACAAATGCAAAAATACTGAACAAAGCACTCACACCGACTGTCCATGAGGGGGGTGATTGCTAGTATTACAATGGCATATAGATAAGGCTATAAAAAATGATACCAAACTATACAGTTACACCATACTGGCCTACAACCAATTGACACCTCTACTATGCGATTAGGAGGGCTGCCCAGCACATTTAGGTTTACTGTGATGTGGATGAGAAGGCTTCCCCATCAAGGAGGCTGAAAGGTCTGGACTTCTGACCCAACAGTGGAAGTTCAGACGGATCTAGAACGGATTCTTGGAAGAACCTAAAAATTGCTGGACTGACTAAACTGATCCCCAGCCTCCTCCGAGTCTCCTCAAGTAGCCACTTTATGGCTTTTCCCCCTAAAAATATCACCCAATAGTATCAGGTACTAAACTCATTCAGAATATTAGTATCTACCCATAAGTCCTGCTCCAGGACCTTATTGACTTTGTACTGACCCACAATTTGTGGTTTCTCACTTGTACCAGCAGGTGGTTAGCCCTTGCGTACCAAGTATGCCACATGGCAGGAATGTATTACCTACTTTTGCTGGATATTCTTCTAGTATGAGGAAAATTGGTGCCATTTTCACAGGGGCTACAGCCTTTTCTATCCACATGGTAGAATTAAGGTTAGGAAGATTCAAGCCTAACCTATAACCATGTAACTAGGAAAGCGATCACATTTTGAAAAGTGGAGGTTACAGGTTGTCAGTCAAATTCTTATTCATTACCATTTGATCCTTCACTGGATTAAACAGGGACCAGTCATTTCTACAATAGGGAAGTATCACCACCAGCATACATGAACAATTTCCACAAGGGAGGCCAACACATCCAACAGACAACTGCGTTGGTCGACTGACCCCACCACCATAAATATATGGGTGCTAACCAATAGTTTGGTCACAGCGGGTAAGGAGCAGCATATCTTCCCCCACAACTTTGTCACACAGTGCACAGGAGGGAGGTGAAGCCCCAATACTGGCAGTCTGGGGTCAGTTTTAAACACAGTAAATATATCCGGTCTCAGAATGGCTGCCCACATCACAGAAATAACCAAGAACATGAGGAAACACCTTCAGAGTCTGGTCTCACAGGCCTCCGAGAACCTGAGGATGGTGGAATTGACCGACCACTTTGACCTCATGCAAGAGCTTGGAAAAGGATCTTAGGGAAGGGTTCTCAAAAGGGAAACATTCAGGCGAGATGCTAATGATGATAACTATCAGGCTTCTCTAATGCACATCGTGTCCAAAATAGAGGAGGATTCAGTTTGGTCATTGATTGCTTCCAGCAGAAGGTTTGGCTTGACTTTGTCAATGATCGACTCTTGTGTTTCCTTCACTTTCAGGAAGACACCAGAAATTCTCATCAGCATCAAAAGCTCAAACAAGTTTCTTCTCTGACCTCTATTAAGATAAAGCTGGACAATAAAGGACAGAATATAATGGACAATCCAGACCACAAAGATGCCATTATATAGATGGCAATTTCCTCCCCAGATGCAAAATGTAACAATTCTATACATAGACAAGGATAATCTGTTTGTAGCTTAATCTTACAAATTAAAGATTCCAAAGGAATGCTGCTTCCATGAGGAGCGCCACCCCTGACTATGGGTTGGGTCTGGTATTGCAGCTCAGCTGTATTATAGTGGACAGATGAGACTCTGGTTTTGAAAATAGTCATGTGTTTCCCATTTTGCCCCACCCATTTACCATTATGTGACTGTACAGTCAGTAAATCCAACATCTGCCGCCATCTAGTAAAATAATGGATGCCTGTCTGATATAGGTTTGTGTCATGTCTGTTGGTGGATAGATTGTCAGCTCACATTTTTAAGGGTTTTACACTTTGATAATCAGTTTGATGGCAACTGCAAGTATCAATGCTACACTACATGTCAACCACACTGGCCAGTCTCATGTACCATAAGGTATATACATTACAAGCACACACTACGTATATTATTACATATAAAGTGTCCTCTTGAGTTTAGGTTTACTCCCTGTGCTCCGAGTCTGCATAATCACTGTCCCGGCAGGAGGTTGAGGGCAGCACAAGGCAGGTGCTGAGGCTGCTCTGTGACTACTACTGTTCCACCTGGGACACTCTATAGACAGACTACCCACTGCCTCTGAAGACAGCAGCCTCCGGACATAGAAGGATCTAGCTGGGCTGCTGCTTTTTGTTGCCAGTGTGATCTCTAAGTCTGTGTGACCCAGCGATTGCAGCTGTGTGGTGAGGGGGGCTCAGTGGCATGGTCACAATTGTGACCCCTTATAGCTACGCCACTGACCCCCATGAATGACCCGGGTCATTGTGTAATCCATTCTAAGTGTGCAGCAGAATTAAAGCCAGAATAAAGCACTATGGAATCTACTCTTCATCTGATCCAACCATCCATCCTCTCACTTCACAGTTCTCTGCTTTCTACAGCAAACAAGCCACAGATGCTACTGCTTTGATCCACTGTGCTTCCCTATGTACATTTTTTCTTATGTCTATATGAAATATAAAACACACCTCTCTCTACTCTCATTCCCTGCTGTGTGTAGATATGGTCTATAGATTTGTCTTTTTTCCTCCTCCTAGTTAACCGATTTCTGCACCCACTACTTTCTTCTTCTTCACACCCAGTTACTCTGCTGAAGGTTCAGACCTTGTACACATCTGTGTGCACTGGATATTCTGTATCATATGACAAGTGTGCACAGATCTTAAAAGTGAACTAGAAATAAGCTACATGATCACCCTCCAGGCTTATCCTCACCCCTATCATTACTATCTACATTTTCCATAACCACTTGCATTCTATCAAACCTCTTTCTGGGCAATGAGCTCCTCTTAATGGATTCACATTTTCACCAGTCCCACATAGCCGCTGCCTTAGGAAAACCTTTGACTCGGCCCTGTCCTTCAAACTCCACGTCCAAGCTCTTACCTCTGCCATCCCCAACCTAAAAAATGTCTCTGCTTACTTATCTGATGCTACAAATTGGTAATTCATGTCATCTCTTGCCTTGAATACTGTAACCTTCTCTGTGGCCTCCTTTTATCCATCCTCCACTCTGCTGCCTGGTTGATCCACCTCTCTCCTTGATACTCTTCCATTTACCAATCCCTTCACTAGATACCCATTGTCCAGTTCAAACTATCAACCATGACACACAAGGTTCTCCATAACCAGTCCTTTCCATAGAAAGCCAGCCTTAATCTCCAGCTGCCTCCCATCACACAACCTTTGAGCCTCACAGTATCTTCTCTGCTATTCTCAGGTCAGCTCATAACAGTCTTCATGATTTCCCCTGTATTTCCCGCATACTCTGGAACTCACTACCACAGACTCCTCTATTGAAAACTTTCACAAGTGACCTGAAAACCCATTTCTTCAGAACCCTCTGATGCCAGACTGGGGTAACCAAATTTATACCAGAAATGGATTCTGAAACTGAACACATATATTGCATTCAAAAAGGACCTTCAGGGACTGAAACGTCTGGTTCTTCTGGTCTATTCGCCTAGAACATGGATTTTTAATCAATGGTGAACCTAACCATGCCCGAACTAAGTCTATGAAGCACGTATAATGTAAATGGTGAAGAAAAAAGAAAAAAAAAAAAAAAAGGATAAAAGTGGAGAAAATCTTGTTGATAACACTATTGGGTGGTCTTTGGTCATTCAATGGGCACCAATAAGTGAGGTGCTGAAACCTTAGTTCTATTTGATCCATAGGACTAAAAGAAAAATTAATGGAACGATTCCAAAAAGCAACCTTTCCAAAACCACAAACCATAACCTGCATCTCAGAAAAGATACAAAATTGATGGGAGAGGGAGGGTGGACCACACACCACAACTTTGCTTTGTTCACTTTCCATATATTTTGTTTCTATCACCAATTCCTCTTGAAATCTTGCTTTCTTTATATTTTTCCATTAGGTTCTCTTTTAACCTTCTACTCATCTCTTTATATTGAAACAAGGTTAGTAGAAAAATTTGCATTTAAATAAAATTGCTGAGCGTTCTTCAAAAATGCCTTTTTTGTTCACTTAACTGAAACCTATTTTAGGCCTTCAGAGCCACATGTATGAAAACTGTCAAGGTCTAACACTTTGTGTTGCCCAAAACCACCTGAGCTCCCTTTCATTTCATATATTGCTCTTAAAAAAAATGCTCTTCATATTTAGCTCCATCGCCCGTATACTGAGAAACCCCAGGAATGGAGCACTCCGTGCCTATTGGTTCATTCTCGGGTCTGGCTTATACCAGAGGTTCGCCAGTCACCACCGTTGGTTTACGCAACTCCCGGCTGAAGTCTGCATCTACAGATCAAACTGTTCATTTAGCTTTAGAAAAATGTATGAAACCAATTCTGTAAATATTTTAGAATTATGTAATTTTATTTCAGGTTAAGTATTTCTATCCCGATGACCGTGGACTGGTGTCCACCATTTAGCTCTTATATGCAATGCTATGCATCACTCCATGATTCTCCTGATGAAGCAAACCACAGGAGTATGGAAAATTTTATTTTGTTCCTTTTTAAACCTGAGCCAATAAAATGTTACACTTTGTATATTTGTACTAAGGGTCATTTTCATTAGATCACAATTCTCATAGTGATTCAAATAGTCGGACAATAGTCAGTAGCGTCCTTAGTCTCCTCTTGGTTCTCCCACAATCTTGTGTCCCAGGTGTTGGAGCCTTCAGAGTGGGAGCAAAGGCAACATGACTATGAAGGACCATTCCGATCTAAATGATACATTGTGTGGCACCGCTCTTGTATAACACCACAAGGTGAGGACCGATCGCTTCTTAGCTGGTATTATGTGTGTGCTTGTATGTCTTACCTCTCTCCAGCCATACTCTATACATATATTGTATGACAAGTATGGGAGTCATGTTCTTGGGAGAAATGGGGGAGGGGGGATTCTCAGCTCGTTTCGGTTTTTAGTAGTCACAGGAGGAAGTCAAAAATTCATAAGCCACAAATGAAGCTCTACACCACAAGAGCCGACATCTGATTTATGAGCATCTATTCCTGAAGGAAACGAGACCCAAGAATGATCCTCTCTTCAGGTGGAGAAAACCCTAATATGCCTCCGGGAGGTAACTCCATTGTTAATAGTCCAAGGTGAAGTAAACTGTTCCTTCTCCTGAAACAATGATGCCTGCATTTACCAGTATGTGCACATCTAGGATTCTACTACATATAGGGCCAAATCTAACGGGACCTGTAACCAGATACATTGCTTCATATTAGAGTAACAGGTAGAGAGCCAAAGGTCAGGACGGTCCTCACATTAGTTAACAGTTTCCATCTATCCAATAAGACAATACTAAAAAGCCCTATAATGGGATTTACATAAAATGCATTGTTTTCTTAAACAGATCAAAAAGGCATTAAAAAGTTCCTGTCCATGAAGAAAACCATTGAATTTCAGTTCTGCCTGGCATTCGCATGTCCTTCCTCTCATCCAAATATCATTGGAATTTATGGCACCGCTTTCAAGACAGAGGGCTACTTTGCCTAAACCCAGAAGCTGGCAACACATGATGATCTGTGTTCTCTCATTTTACCTCATGTAAGTTGAAGTCCCTGGATTACTTTGAGAAGTACCTTCCCCATATCCTTTGCTCCTATGGTAACATTTTCAGTGTATTGACCTCTTTTGCTCCTCTATTTCAGGATGGACTCCCAGAAAACATGGTGAAGAGATGCGCTGTGCAGCTCTCCAGTGCCCTGGAATTCGTGAATGGTATGGGGCTGGTGCATCTGGATATTAAGCCAGAAAATATTTTGGTGTTTAAAAGGACTGCCATTCTATCAAGATTACAGATTTTGGTCTATCCCGTGTCAAAGGAACCATGACATATAGAAGGTCTGGCACTACCAGCGATGCACCGACTGAATGAGTCTTATAACTCAGTTCTGTTAAGAACCCAACTTCTCCCGCTGCAGGGTATCCAGCACTTTCCTCCTCTCCTGACATTTCATCTGTCATCGGGGTATAGCAAATGGTGGACTTGAGGATCCCGGGCATGTACATTATGAAATCTATTAATATGCCATGGAAAGATATTGAACATTAGCACATAATATGGAATAGCAGCATCCTATGGGCGATGTAGACCATGGAGCAGAGCCATAGATCATATAAAGGTCAATGCGGGGCCACAACAAGCAGCACACCCTACTAGGTCATGAAATAGGGAGGTTTAGGGGGAAAGGAAGGAATACGTTCGAGAGGCATGCATACGGGTCGAGGAAATTATCCTGATTTTTTAGGGGATCCAACATACCCCTAGAGAAATCACAATTAAGTACGCAAAGGGTTATTTCTCCACAGAAATCTCCCTGGAGAAATCACAGTTAAATATGTGTAGGGCCACCTTTCCACAGAGCTCTCCCCCCGAGACTTGTTTTACCCCAAATATTAACCAAAACTCTAACAAAAATGAATTAATTTATCAGTTCGAATTATAAGTGATCATGAGGTGTCAATCCTCAGTAAGGGTTTATCCTTTGTACCAACTCGTAAGTTTAATCTTTTCCATTGGGCCAAGGACTTGTATTTATTTGCTCCTAAAGTACATTGGTTTAATTTTTTTTGTTTACAGGATAAACGTAAGTGCATGGAACTAGGGATCCCACTTGACATGCAGGAAGAAGTTAAATTTCTAGATAGCATTTCTGAGATTCCGCCTTGTCAAGTAGGTAAGGGTCCCTTTACAGACTTGAAAAATAGGAGTGTACCTCCGCAGAGGGAGTTTTCACATACTGACCTTTTTGCGGAATTAGTGAGTTGGAGAAGTTACAGAGACCCATAATCAATTGGAATTGTAGTAGACCGGAATATGAGGGTATTCAACATCTGGCAAATGATAAAACCATAGATCATGACATAACCTCCCTGACTATTGGAGATGAGGTAGAGACCACATCAATGTGTTACCATCTAATACATAACAGGCACATGGATGGAAGCTGGAAATGAGGCAGGTCACATCCCTTGTAAGATAAGTATGGGATTCATATGATTGGGAGAAATGGTCACTGGTCTTAAAACATGGGAAATGTAATAGGTTGGTGGGACTCAAAAGTATAAGGCACAAATGGAGCTCGACACCACAAGTCCAATCGTCTTCTCAGCCACATAAATCCAGGATTAGAAGAATTTAGTACAATCATGATCTGACATCTGATCATTTAGAAGGATCTATTCCTGAAAAGGAGAGATGAGTATGCTCTCTCTCCAAGTAAAGAGGAAAGCAGTAAAATGCCTCCAGGAGGCACAGATGACAGCACTGACTTATGTCTAAGATCTGGGACTGAAGCCAGTAGAAAATTTGCCATCTTTATACTGACACAATAGACAAGCCGCCATCTCACTAGAGAAGATAGAGCTTGAGAACTCAATGGTTAATCAGCCAAACAAAGGGGACAACTTGGCGGTTAAAGGTCAAGATTACTGTGATGTGGATAAAAAGCCTTGAGGATGCTGGAAGGTCCGGACTACTAACCCAACAGTGGAAGTGCAGAATCTAGTTCTGATTAAGAGATCCTTGAATAATCATAAGATTAACCAAACTGTTCCTCCCTCTCCCCCAAGAGGTGCAGACTAAACTGTAATCCTTGGGGGTCAGCACTCCACCCACACGGCATGTAGTAAAATCACCACCTTATTTAGAAATTCGAATAAAATTCAGCTCACATTATAGAAAAGGAGGCAAGTCCTCTGATGCGTTTCAGGCATGTAAGCAGCCTTAGTATTAAAGGTTGTGATTTTACTACATGCCGTGTGGATGGAGTCCTGACCACCAAGGATTCCTGTCTACTTGCCAGATCTCTATCATCGATGTAGACTCACTATGCAATTCAAGCCTTCAACATGGTGGATATATAAAGCTCAGTTTCTCCTGAGCACTAGAAGCTCATTCCCTGAAGCTCACTCTTGTGCTGGATCTAATGGACTTTGCACTTGCCAACAATTGTGTTGAATTGTCACCTGTTCCACCAGCTTAAGTATAGTCCTTGTGTACCCTTGTATGTCAACTTACTAGTAAGCTGGTGAGAAAGTAGGATTGTATTCTGTGAAGGATGCTCACGTGCGTCACCAGCTGAAGACTAGACCTTGTGTAGGCACATATCCCAACTTGCTCCGGGGCTGGTGGGAATGGACATTCGTATTCTCACCTGTGCCATCAGCAGGAAAAAAACAAAAAACAGTCTATGTCTAAGCACATATGACAACTTGCTTCTGAGCTGGAGGGAAAGCAACAAGGGGGTTTTCTGAAGAATTCTCACCCATGTTACCAGCAAGAGGAGAGCGCATGTGCATGTATGCCAAATTCTCCTGGGCTGGTGGGAAAGGACAGTTGTGCTCTCTAAAGGATTCTCAACTGTACGAGCAGCCAAGCTCACACAAGTGCACCCACATATGCCAACCTGCTCCTGGGCTGGTGGGAAAGGGCAGTTGTTAGCTCTGAATAATTCTCACCTGTGCCACCAGTAGGGAAACAGTCCATGTGTACCCACAACTTCCTTCAGGATTAGTGGAAAAAGTATAGAGTTGTGTTCTCTCAAGGTTTCTCACTTGTCACCACCTCATGGACGCCCACATGTGCCACCTTGCTCCTGAGCTACTGGGAAAGGACGATTCATCTGTACCACTAGCTGAAGGATAGCCCTTCCATACTTTTGCTGTGCATTTTTCTAGCATGGGGTTATTGGTACCTGTCTCATGGGATTTTTGTCTTTATCAACATTGTCTGATTATAGTTTGGATTTTATGGACTTGGGTGTTCTCAATCTTATTAACAATGAAAGCAATCACATTGTATGAAGTGAAGTTTGTAGGTTGTCAGTCAAGTCCTTATTCATTATTTACTATAGATCCATATTTTATCCTCTATCGTATTAAAAACAGACCAGCCATTTCTATAATAGGGAAGTCAGTCCCCATCAGTATACATGGACATTTTCCTCAAGGGAGGTCAACACATGCAACAGACAACTGCATTGGTCACTTTTCCCAGCCACCATGAATGTACATGTGCTCTCCAATGGTCAGATAATCTTTATTTATATAGCGCCAACATATTCCGCAGCACTTTACAATAGAGGGTATAAGCACAGACAAGGAAAACAAAACGTTACACAGTAAAAAGCTACTTACAGATCAGACACAAGGTACGAGAGCACTGATTCCAAGAGCTTATGATCTATTAGGGTGTGACAAAGGGTGAGAAGTGCTCATTTTACAATGGTCCAGCCAGGTTACATAAATATGGGGTAGTGTACATAAAGTGGACGAACCTGCCACCCTGCCCGTACAACTATATACAGATAAGTGCCTGTGAGTGGCAAAGTGTAGGAATTGATGAATGATTATGACAGAATTTGGAGGGATAACAGTTAGGGATCTTGGTCGCCTGCCTAAGAAAGTTTTCAGAGAGCACTTGAAACTATGAAGGTTGTGAGTGTGCCTGATCACATGGGGTAACATGTTCCAGAGAACTGGAGCAGCACATGAAAAATTTTGGAGACTGGCATGGGAGGTTCGGATGAGAGAGGCGTGTAATTTCAGATCATCAGCAGAGCGCAGGATGGTAGACAGATGAGGGAGGAGATGTAGGGGGGTGCAGCGCTGTAGAGAGCTTCATGGGTGAGTGATGAGTTTATGTTGTATCCTGTACTGGATGGGCAACAAGTGCAGCGACTGACACAGGGTAGAGGCATCAGTATAGCGGCTGGAAAGAAAGACAAGCCTGGCTGCTGCATTCAGGACAGATTGGAGAGGGGAGAGTTTGCAGAGAGAGAGAGAACGATAAGTAAGGCATTACAGCCGGCATGGTGTTATGCACCTTCCCCCACCACTATGACCGTATGTGTGCTCCCCAATAGTCGGAACATCCAGAATGCAACCATTAAAGCAGCGACACCCTGGAGACCACCACCACAAGAGTAGGGACATTATGGACAGAAGTTTAACGTTAACCATGTCCCAGGATAAAAGCTTGCAGACTTGGCCTCAGCTGGTACCAGGGCACATGGTACATACATCATACACTGCACCTATCCCCAGGAGGTTAATACAGAGAACAGCTGTTACGACATTGCAGTCTTGAGGTCTGGACTTCAGTTCTTTATGTTGGTCTTACTGAATCCTCTCATGGTAAGGGGCGCTGGGCTGTGAGAAGAACTAGGAGCTTTCCTGGTGGCCGGTGAGAAGGGATCAAATCAACAGCTTCAGAAAAGTGGAAGAAAATCTCAGCTGAAGCCCAAAGAATATTCTGGAAACCTAAGAAATAATACAACACAAAAGATATCACCAGAATGAAGACAGATATCAACTGTTACCAAACCAGTAACCAACCAATAAGGATAATATTGTCTTCTCATCTGTGGGATTTACAAATGAGCAGTTACTCAAAGGTTTGAGCTTTGCTCTGATCGTACATTTCAATTTGTTTTCAATGTTGTTGGATAATAGACTTGTACAATCCCTGAATGCAAGACAAAAAAAAATATTGGTTGATTTTCCAGAGAATAGCTAAAACTCCAGGAGGAAGACCACGGAATATCAGTTCCTGTCATGATTGTGCCTGACACACCCCCGGCTTCTGGCTCTGGTCGCCGGCCACGGCCGATATGACGTAAACCATGTTTTTTTTAACGTAATACCGTGTATTCTTATTCATCAGTGTGAACTGGTCCTTCTCTCTCTGTAGGTTATTGATTCCTGGCCAACACCGTGGCTAGGAATCCTCCAGCACTCTTTCAGCTAATCAGTGTTCCTCCTTGATTGACAGCCTTGTTTCCCTATCTAGTTTTGTGTTTCTTCCACCAATCCCCTCTATTCTGTGTCCGCTGGTTCCCTATTTAAGGATGCCTTCACCAGTAACCTGTTCCCGCTATAGAGGTCTCTTTGCCTGTAGCTAGCGTTTCCTTTCTGTTATCCTTTCTGGTATCTGACCCTGCTGTGCTACTGACTATTCTGTTAGTGATTTTGTACTGTTGTGCCCGACTGGTATTGACCTGGCTAGCCTGACCCCCTCTTTTGTATTCTGTCTGTGTCTTGTGTCTGCACTTAGTGTAGCTCCTAGTATTCTGGTTGGGGCTGACCTATTAAGGAGTCGGGCATCCCCAAAAGGCAGGGACAGTGGTTGGGACCAGTGTCAGGGCCTCACTCTGTTTGTTCGTGTGCCCCTGACCGGTCCCTGACAGTTCTTCTTGGAGTTCAGCACGTCCTTCTTCCTCTCATCCCATCCAATCATCATTGGAACTTATGGCAACGCCTTCAAGACAGAGGGCTACTTTGCCTACACCCAGGAGCTGGCGACACATGGTGATCTGTTCTCTCTCATTTTACCTCATGTAAGTTGAAGTCCCTGGATTACTTTGAGAATTACCTTCCCCATATCCTTCGCTCCTATGGTAAAATTTTCAGTGTATTGACCTCTTTTGATCCTATTTCAGGATGGACTCCCAGAAAATATGGTGAAGAGATGTGCTGTGCAGCTCTCCAGTGCCCTGGAATTCATGAATGGTATGGGGCTGGTGCATCTGGATATCAAGCCAGAAAATATTTTGGTGTTTGACAAGGACTGCCATTCTATCAAGATTACAGATTTTGGTCTATCCCGTGTCAAAGGAACCATGACGTATAGAAGGTCCGGCACTACCAGCTACATGGCTCCAGAGATGCACTGACTGAATGGCAAGGACGCTTTACTGGTAGACTCCACTCTGGATGTATGGTCCTTTGGAATTGTTCTCTACTGCTTGCTGACAGGTACATTTCCGTGGGAGTCCTCAGATTTCAAAGATGGTTATAGGAGGTTTATTTAATGGAACAATTGTGAGACAATTGGGCCACCGTCACCATGGAGCACATTTCCAGATAGAGTTCTAAACGTTTGATGGCTTCTTAGCCACAGACTAAGAAGAGGAGCAAGTCTACTGGCTTCTAGAGATTCCTGGATTTTTGTTGAAAAAAGAATTATGGCATAAAGTGTTGTCTTCGACTTTGTAAAGACTATATTGGTTTCTATGTGGTTTCCCTGAACAATTTTTTGACTTCACACAAATGTCTATTGAGGCCTTCGATAGGCTCGTGGAGATTGTAGGTCCACATATCAGACAGGATACATAGATGCGTTCAACCATCAATGCCAGTGAGAGTGCGCTCATAACTTTGGGGTGTGCTTTCCCTCACAACCAGTCTGGTGTCTGTAGTCTGGTCATGTTATTAAAATGGTGATTAGAATTGTATTTTATTCCTAAAGCTGTTTACTGGTCAGTGTTTTCTATAATGCCAATTTATGTTTTTATTTGGCTTTTAGGTTTTTGGCAACTGGAGAGAGCTACAGTTCCTGACACATCCAGTGCCGGGTTGGATAATCCACCATTGCTAGGAATGTGTGCGATAAATGTGAAAAGATCTGGCAGCACTTACAACCAATTGTGATGCCTGGCCCCTCCCCAGAGCTTTGCCTATTGATCGCCAAAAAGATTAAATCTGTTGCCGATTTCCCCAACTGCATGGGCGCTGTAGACAGGAAGCACATACGGGCGTAGCAGCCGCCACACTGACTATTTTATAAAATTTTAAGAAATATTTTTAGGTTGTCCCGATGGCGGAGTCTAGTGTTGAGCGACTATAATTGACAAAGTTGAAATCGGCACGGTTTTTAAGTTAATCAGAATTTTTCGATCACGCAATAATTTAGGTGAAAATCTGCGCATAATCTATTACTACTGCGCCATTTTCGGCGCTTCCTGTCATTTTGGCGGCCAGCAAATCATCTTAGAGAATAGAGCAGGGTGAGCTGGGTGTGTGACGTCATGACTGGGATGTGTATGGTTGTGATTGGCTGGAAAAATCACATGACCTCGTTTTACATAGAACAGCCCTTCCTTTTCAGCATCAGTGTGTGTCTGTGTCTCATAAGAGCACGTGTGCTAGGTCTCTCGACACAGTTCTCTTTGTTCACACAAAGGGGGAGGGGGGTGTGTGGGCGAACACAGACAGGCTGGCAGGCTTTTGAAAGGAGAGTGAATATTGTGCAGTCCAGACCGCTTTGATCCTGCATTGAAATGGCTTTTTAACAGTTATTGGCCAGTTTTTGGTGAAATATTACTTGTATTTTGTGCAGCCTGTACTTATATTAGGATACAGATCTTTTCTAGTAACTGCAGGTGTATTTGATAGGTGCCAAACTCACCTTTTATTATCTGTACACGATTTAATTAGGTTTTTTTTTTCACTTTGGAGCAGCTCAGTTTTGTTAAAAGACCCACTTTGTATTTTAAAAAAGGGAACAAAATTTTTCTAGTCCCCCGCGGGTGTATTTAAAGGGTAAAAAAACCCCTTTATTACCCGTATACATTCAAATAGGTGTTTTTTTATTTGGTGCGTCCATTTTGTTAAATAGCCACCTGTATTTAAAATTTTGAATACAGAAATTTTGAGTTACTGTTGAGTTTTCATTGGTGAAAATCCTTATAACTTTTAAATAGCGTATTGCAGGGGTGCGGCCCTATTTTTTTTTAAAATAGCCACTTTGTACAAAAATTCTGATGGAAAAAATTTTCTAGCAAGCTCTCATTTGCTTTGCGCAAAAAAATGCAATTTCTCATCGGTAATTTCTAATATTTTTTAATTGCGCACGGTGAATCCGTTTGGCGCAGAAGGCACTTTTAAAATTTTGGCTATAAATTTCCCAGTCCTACGGGCAGTTGTAAATCCCGGGCTAAAGGGAAGAACACTGTTGATTTTGTCTTACGTTTCCACCAACCGCATTTCACGGATTCGCTAAAAAACCTTTCAGTTTCTAACCTTTTGGTGTGGAAATAAGGGGATTTAAAAATAGCTGTGATTTCCCGTCTTTAAATAAGAGACTTAAAAAAAAACTCTTCCTCCCTTTCTTAAATTTTTATACTTTCTGAACAGGAGCGAAATGCGGGTGGAAAGCGGCAAAGAAGGGTTTTAAGAAGGTAAGGTAGGGGAAAAGGGCTCCTTCCAGGCTGGGACAAACGCATGCCACGGTTTGTGGGTTTTGCGGGCCGAGGCCTGCATCGCTGGGTCAGGGCCCTGTGAATTCAGTAAGAACGCTTTGCCAATCTGTTCTTGTGGTTAATGCAACCTCACCACATTTAACCCTCGCCCCTCCCAGTCACGGCCACAAAGTCTACATCACACTCCGCATCCTCCAACATAAAGGGAAGGGCAGCCCAAATGTCAACTCGTGACCCCCACTGGGGATAATCCATTTTTGAAGACCCTTTGAGACAAAATGGTTGGGGGCAGAAGGCATGTTTAAAAAATCAAGATTCACGAGGCCAAAGAGGATATTTTTTTTTGCTCTGACGCCCCCGTTACTGTGCCACAAGGAGGAGAAGGAAGCCGGTCCCAAAGGCAAAATTCCGGGCGGCGGCAACCCCCAGGTGCCTCTTGCTTTTAGCCCGCAGCTCCCGATGCAGAAGTCGGACGACCCAAGTCCCTTGTTGATGAGAGGACATTGCGGTCCAACGTGGTCTTTTCAGCAGAATTTGCTTGCGAGCGCTCATACGGGCGAGGGGGAAGACGATGGGTAGTGTCGTATGGCTCCCCCTCAAAAAGGAAGGGGGGGTCGCACAAGTCCCCCGAATGTTCCGCCCGCCACGACCGGAAACACCGCTCCTCGCTTTTTGCCGGAAAAGGTCCAGGACCTCCAAAACCCGGGCCCTTTTTTGAGCAGTCTGATTCACCCCTTTAGTCATAGCACCCCTTTCCCTAAAAGCATCATAGAGGAAAAATCTTAGGTTTTAACCCCCACCACCATTTCATGAGTTTTAAATGGAGGGAACACTTGGCCAAAAAAAAGGCCCACCCACCGGGCTTTCCCAACCCCTGAACCTTGTCTCCCCCTCCCCCTCCTCCGCACCACCCGGTTCCTCAGCTGCCATGTCTCTCAGAGTCATGATCAGGGATACCCCCCGCTTCAGCCTCCACCTTTTCCCGAGAACCCACCCCCAAAACCTCCTACCTTTTCCTTCCCCAGTTTTGACAAACCTGCAACCCCTACAGCGGGCCCGCCCCAGCAGACCTCTGTTTCCAGGTTTTGGGGCAAAGAAACACCAAATAAACCCCCCAAAGCCCAAAACCGAATTTTGCATTTCCAAAACTTTTTGGGCCCTTTGGGAAAGTTGCCTTTCCCCTGGGGACACAGAGGGTTTCCCCCACGCATGGCCCCGCCCGCCCAATACCAGATGCTGACGGCATTTCTTTGCCAGAAAACGTCTCTGCCCTGGCCGCCACGTGTCATCTAAAATTTCAAGCCGTTGTCTGGATCGTGCTGGAAAATCGGACCCCCCACCAGGACTAGTAAGCACGGCCAAGGCCGCTTATCTCTGTGAGGGTCCTGGGGGAGTGGGGGATGTCCCCTTGGGGTGACGGTGGCTCTCAGGCCCGGCCCCGCTCTTCAAAAACCCAGGGATGGTGCAGGGTTCTTTCCCCCAAGGTACTCTGGTGGCATCACGTCCCCAGAGAAACCGGGCCCCGTTTTTAAAATTTTAATCTGTTTGGGGGAAACGTCCACCACAGGTGGGGAGCTGTGGACGGCTCTCCGCAAGAACCGAGCGCACTGGGTACAAAAACCCCTTTGTGCCGCAAAGGGTGGGTTGTGCGAAAACTTCGAAATTGGGGGCCCCCCTTAAGATCGGTAGGCTGGAGCCATCCCTGCCTGGAAAACATGTCATAACCTTGTGTCCAGAAATTTCTAAAGCGCTCCCCGGGGTCTGGATGCCTGCTGGGGAAGGATCAAAGGGTTTTCGCACTTCCCGTTCGCACCCGCTTCCCCCCGTCGGCAGTTGCGCGTCGCTCGCCCCCCCGTCAACCGTCCATTTTGATGTGGGGCAATCGCGGGAAATTCCCCCCTCCACAGCCCAGCGTTTGTGGCTTCAGGCAATGCCATTACGCAGTAGAAATGAACATGGCCTGAAAAGCGGGGTTTGGGACCCGGGGTGTTGCCCCGAGATGGAGGGGGGTAAAAGGCCTGCACCCCCTTTGCCAGTTTTGAAGAAGCCCCAAAATGGTCATTTGGGGGACAATCCCCTTTGTCAGCATGGCATTGGGGTGATTTTTTCGGAATGACGTTGGACACTCGAAACTTTAGGTCCCACCGCGCGGAGGAGGAGAGGACACAGATGCGGACACGGAGCCTCTCTCTCTGTCGAACCACAAGGGGCCCCCTTTTACAATTTTATCGGTCTTCAAGGGAGTGGTTCGGGGTTTTAGGGCTAGTGCGGCGGCGCCTCAGCTTCAGGGGTGCATCATCTGAGGGAGTCGGGCTGGGTTTTTAAGCTGTGCCCGGAGGAAGCGAAAGGGGGAGAGGGGGAGGGGAGGAAGGGGGAAGAGGTGGTTTTCCAGGAACCCCACGTTACCCCGGGCCCTGCCATGGAAAAAAGGTTGGCGCGAATTTGAGGTGGGGAGGAAATGGGAAGATCAGTTTGCTAGTGCCCCTGACCCAGAGGCTTTGGAAAAAAACAAGGCTCCCTCTTTCCCTGGGCTTTGGGTGCCCTTTCCCCCAACAGATCCCGCATTAAGGCCCTCAAAATGAACAAATTCTGGGTGGCCACCCTCCTGGATCCCCGGTACAAAACAAAAATCAGCACTTTCCTTCCACCCACCCATAATAGAGGAGTTAAAATGCAGGGAAATGGGAGACCTTGCTGATTTGATCAACTGGAGACATCTGTTGCGTCTGCTTCATGTTCTTCAAATGTCACGGTGGAACAACGTCAGCAACGTGACACAGTAGAGTGCCAAGTAGCCCTAGTGGAAAGCAGCAGGCATTGTGGCAGAAGCCTAATGGGTGACCTCTGGCAATCTTTATTTCCCAAAACCTCACCAAGGGAAATGTAATGCGGGGCACACATACCAACACACAGAGACCGCTTAAGATCATGGTGCATGACTATCTGCGTCTAAAACACCAAAGTTTTTGGATGTGTTCCGGACCCTAATCGACTTCTGGGTATCCAAAATGGATGAATGCCCCGAGCTCGCTCGCCACGCCATAGGGTGTTGTCCTGCCCAGCAGCCAGCGTCATATCTGAGCGGACCTTCAGCACAGCTGAGGAGTCATTACAGACAAACGCATCCGGCTTTCCACAGATAATGTGGATCGTTTGACTTTCATCAAGATGAATCAGGCATGGATCTCTGATGTTGTGGCCCCAATTGCCGAGGTCACTGATTAGTTGCCGGTCTAATTCACATTCCTCTTCCAAAAGAAATGGTCCTCTTGAAAACATTTTTTTTATTAAATGATTATTTCTTACTGCAATTTTTATTCTCAGTTCCCAAAAGTTCATTTTGCTGGTTTTGCGGTGAGGAGACTGTAAAGGACACCAAGGTTTCATGACAAAACCGTATTCCATTTACTCACTTTATCTTTAGAATTTTTCGCATTGTCAATGGTTTTGGGGTCATGTTGCTGTGAGATACAGAAATGTGGCTTCTAAGTGGCATTTCTCCCTCACAATTTTTAACAGTGAAATGCAGCTATACTACAGGTCCTATTATAAAAAAAATGTGGTTTCTAACAGACATTTGTTCTTCACAATTGTCAAGAGTGGCTCAAGGGTGATGGTGCTGTCAGAAACAGGAATAGGTAAGACACTGTTAATGGACACATTGCAAAATGACTTGTTTTTGCAAGATCTTTAACATAGCTAGCAATCCCTGTAGTGAGATGGTGGGATTCCATCCTATTTTAAAAATGTGTTTTCTAGAATTAAACTACTAGAAAACTGGCATGCACAAAATAGCTGATACAAATATTCCTCTAAATTGTACAAGGGAGGTACAGGAAGACTTGAACAGATATAGGTTACCCAGTACAGGTATAGTCAATGTCCAGTTCAAATAAAATATTGGTTCAAATCATACTGCCTTCTGGCACTTTTTAATTTGTGGGTCATGCAGGTTTAAGGGTCATGCTGTGGTACAAGACAGGGATAGTGAATGGTCTGTGACATTTTTTCTGTGATTTTTATAACCTAATTGTGTTGCCTAACATGTAGCACGTATCCAGTTTACTGTTGTGGATGTTAATTCCAGCTTCTCCAGCCCTGTTTGGGTGTAAGAATGAAGGTGTTGTTGCTCTCCCATAGACTTTAATGGTCATCAGCGATAATCTATTATCGACTATCGGAAATAGTCTTGATAATTGACGATATCGGCTATCGACCCGATGAAAGATAGTCTATGTAAATCGCTCATCGCTAGCGGAGGCCAATGCAAAATCCAAAAAGTTTGCCATCGAAGTCGGCGCCTATGGCAGTACAGGGGACTCTCGGATATTGCAAACATCACAAATTGGTTGCACAATGCTGCAGGAACAAAATCACAGTACCACACCATCTGCACTGCTCAGAACATCCCATGTTGTTCCCTATGTGATGGTCGCAAATGAGGCTTATCTCCTGATGACCAACATGCAGCAGCCCTTCCCTTAGAGGGAACTGGATGGGAGGAGGGGGTATTTAATGCCTGTTAAAACCGTGCACACAAATTTGTGGAATGTGTCTTTGGTATTCTGTCGGCCAAGGGGAGGGTTGTCACCGGCCACTGCAGCTGAAGGTAGAAACTGTGGATGTAGTAATAAAAGCGGCCTGTGTCTTCCATAATTATGTACCGGATTAGGATATCCACCAGATGTGGAAGAGGAGACACAATCTGTTCTTTTCGAGTCACCACTGTCATTGCCTGTAGGCCGTCCATCTACAACGGTTCGTGTCAGAGAAACCTTCACTGACTACTCCTTGAGTCCCAAAGGCGCAGCACGCTGGCAATCTGCCTGCCCCATCCTTGCTCTCCCCAGCACTGATGGTTGACTTTTACCATGTTTCCTGTCTTTCCCTAGAAACATCTTCCCAATTACTGAAGAGTGGTAGTGTCTTCAGTGAGATGTTTTTGTTTCATCAATTTTTTTTTTTCTCTTGCTGTTCACATATACATTTTTGGGTGATCTCGATTACTGTTGTCTTTTTATTTTGAAGCAGATAATTTTAATTATCAGAAAAGTACACTACATATGTTGTAATCTACAGTAGAAGACATACTTATTGCATATTACATATATACATGGTCCTAGAAATAAGCCAAGGTTCAAAGTATAAAAAATATAAATTTAACATAAAAATTTAATATAAACATTAAAATAACCTAAAAAGTGAAAATTTAAAAAATGTAAATTAAAAATATTTATAACCAAAAGAAATAATTCCATTTCTCCTCGAAACGTTGCAGCTTGAGTAGACACTGACTGCTCGGTCTCCTGGCGTCTTCTCACAAACCCTTGCTTGGGTGAAAGATCTGGACTTTGGATCGTTTTGACCGGTGCTAACCGCAACGATTGGACTTAAGTATCTCTCTATTTTTCTATTTGAAAAAAGTCTTAACCATTGACGTTTATAAAGAAGTTTGTAATAAAGTTACTACAAGTTTTATAGAATTTAACGGAGGCTGGCCCATTTCTCTGCTTGATTTAGCTTCAATAGGGTTGGAGACCCGTTTATGGTGCCTGCTGATTCTTTGAAGTTATTTTGTGGCGAACTATGTTGTAAAAGTGACTGTTCTATGTACACGGAACGATCTCTCCGTCCGGCTTGATCCGTGAGAGCCAGACCGATAGATGAAATGCTGTGAAGAAAGCGCAGATGAAATCCTTGAAGGTATAACCACTAAGGCAACGATAGATACAGAGCTCACCTTTTTAAGCTGTACGAAATTAACGGTACAGCTCGTGTAAGCGTATGTCAGTGCCTCGGTGGTTTGAAGAATAGAAGCTACTCCAGCCCGTTCCCGCCAGGATTCCACATGGGACGCCAGGAGAAAGGGAGAAGAATATCGGGCCAGCGAGGATCAAGCCAGACGGAGAGATCTTTCAGCACTTCATTCTCCAATCCGTTTGCGGACCTGGCAAGCTGAGAGGCACATAATTTGAAAGTGCTAACACATACCCTGCATCAGGGAACGATACATCCCGCTGTATGGATCTAAGTAAAGCAAGAGAAGAGCACTTTAGATCAGAAAAATGCAATTCCTTCAACAGAGGCACATCACCCGGAACCAGTTAATGGATAAGCTGGTAACTGGAGCTAATACACCCAGCCGAGAGACAGAGACTATATTGGACTGTAGAGAATACACGGAAGAAGAAACGTGTACGTTTTATAGTATATCTAGGAATCTGGAAAAATTGCTCGCCTCAGAGAGTTTCCAGCACATTGATGCAAATTTTTTAGACATGTATATAGAAGGGAATATAATACCTAAAGGTCTAAAAATATATAAGCCCAATCCCTTTTTTCAAACAGATACTGAATTTGACAAATCATGGCAAAAAAGTCTTGATGACTGCTCATTAAACCTTATGAAACTTTTAGTAAATAATCGTAGGGAAAACTGTGTCGCCATTTCTATTGAAGTAGAAAATTTAATGATTAATTTTTCAGCTTTTAAACCACACCCTGAATATATAAATCTCGAACAAAGATTAGTGAGCAATCTAAAGAGGAATGAGCTTGATACCATCAATAAAAAATTACATAAGCTCACCAGAGATAAAAATTAATAACGAAAATCCCCAATTTAATATTCCATCTAGAAATAAGAGGGAGAAACACCATAGAAGGCGACAAACAAATAACCGTACCTATAGAAAATGATGTACAAAAAGAGGACTCAGTAGCAGTAAGACCTAAACAGTATAATGAAATAGTGAGATCAAAAGGTCCACGTCCACACACTAAACCCAACAATCCCCGATTTAGGACCAACAGTAATAGGTCTAATATGAGTGAGAAACCTAATCCACGTTACTTTCACAATTCCAACTGGAAAAAATGTAGTAGAAGAGTGAAGAAATCAGGCAATATCTTTTAGAGGCTAACTGAATATATTTGATGGTGAGCTTTCGAGAGGACTAGCTCCCTTCTTCAGACATGATGTTAGCTGGAAAAATGGTAATAGTGGCAACAAACAAAAACCTAAAAATGGTTCAATCTGAAATATCTAACAATTTAAGAAATGAGTTTCCTCTTTTGGTTAATAAAATAAACAAAGCCAATAAAATTAACGAAGCAGCTAGGTTAAATGAGGACCCAAGTTCACAAATAGAAGCTATCAGTATGGGGGATCTCACTACCTATGATACACTTAACGAGTCAGTGTTTCCCCTGCCATCCTCTTTAAATATGAATGCTTCAGCACTCCTCTTGCAATACCACTCAACACAATCACTTCAGTGTGATAAAGTCACTATGGAATTAAAAGATGGAACAATACCTCCCACACTGGCCCTTCCGAGCCTACTCACTACTTCTAAGGATATTCACACACAGATATTAGATCTCACGCAAGGAGATGCACATACACTTGATGTACCAGAGCAAGAAATATTGACAGCACTAGATGACATTACACAAACCTCAACCACTGATCCTTTTTAGGGGTAAACCCCCAACTAAACATTTACAATACAATAGAAGAACCGTTAACAATTCAGTTCACGCCAGATTTGCAAAATCACAAACCCACACCGGACCGAAAAAGAAAACTACAGAGGAGCAATGGGTATTAAAAGCCAGAAAGTATACAAAAGTAGATACAATGCCATAAAAAAAAAATCAAGAAAAAGAATTCTACATAAATCTAAAAAACAGATCCCATAAGCCATATGAAAATTTTCAATTTATCTACGTACCAATTAAAATCTATTGAAAAAGAGATTTTGACTAAAGGGCTAGGCTTCAGCCCTGATCGTACTATTGATGATTTTATTGTTTTTCAACACTTGCAAAAATTTGTTCGCAAATTAACATTAAAAAGATTTTTTAATAAAAAAGGGAACAAACAAAGAAAAAGAATTAGACTCCTCAGACAAAATCAATTTAGGGCATTTAGGAGCCAAAGTGAAAGGTAAATCAAGTTTTTATCCAGTGGCTACCCAAGGAAACTATATACCAGTCACCACAGACCTAAGAAAGAAAGAAAATGCCACCCAATTCCAACTTGAACAAGGAAAAAAGAGCACTAGACACTTTATCCAAAACCAAAAATATTTTTATACGCAATGCCAATAAGGGAGGAGCAGTAATTATACAGGATTATACAGATTATAATGAGGCATTGCACAATTTTAAATGAATTTTTTTATAGAAAGGTAGATTCAAACGTACATGAGATTTTAAAAAATACATATGATTTATATATAAAAGAAAGTTTAGACAAAGGTATTATTAGTATAGACCAAAAAAAATGGTAAAAAAAGGGATCCACTATTTCCTTAACTGTTAAAACATTTACCCAAAATCTACAAAGATCAACAAAATCCCCCTGGACGCCCGATCATCTGGGGAATTTATTTCATATTATCCAACTTATTCCACTTTCTGGACATACAACTACAACCTATAGTGGAAAAACTTCCAAGTTTTTTTTTTAAAGGATTCAGATTCAGTCCTCCGGGATCTAATTGGTTTCGAGTGGGACGAAAGACGTGCTGGCAACATTTGATGTAACCGCATTATACTCTAATATCAGGCACGATTTAGGTTTAATAGCGGTTAAGAGTTTTTTAGACACTGAACCAAATTTTTACTCCTGATTTTAAAGAATTTTTAATTACAGGCCTTGAGATGATTTTAAAAAAAATAATTTTTTTAAATGCGAAGGCGCCCATTACCATCAGCAGGTGGGCACAGCGATGGGGACGAGAGTTGCCCCGTCGTTTGCCAACCTGTTCATGGGCGCCTTCGAAAGGCATTTTATAAATGGAAATGAAAATCTTTTTTATCAACATATCAAATACTATAAGCGTTTTATTGACAAATTACTATTTGAGAGGGTCCCGCAAATACTTTTAAGTGCTTTGTTGAATTTTTAAATGCCAATGATTGGGGTATAAAATTTACAGCCACCTATCATCCCCATGATATAGTCTTTTTAGCTCTTTACCTCTATGTAAAGAGGGTAAAATTGTATCCAAAACGCACTTTAAACAAACTGATTCGAATAACTATTTGTCCTTCAAATGAAACCATCAGAAAAAATGGATAAATATTCCATGCGGGCAATTCCGTAGGCTAAAAAAAAAAAAAAAACTGCACAGATTAAGACATATTTAATCAACAAGCAGATACTCTTACTGAAAAATTCATTCAGAAAGGCTACCCCACTGAGTTATTAAAAGGGGCTAGGGAGAAGGCGGCAATTCAGACCCCCCCAAAATATTTGGAACTAAACAAAACAGTAAAAGTAACAAAAGATGAGAACACTTTTGATGTGTTTTATCACAACACACAGTACGCAATACAAGGAATTTCAGGATATAATTATTGGAATATCCTGCAAAGAGACCCAATATTAAAAGGAGTTCTCCCAGAACGCCCGAAATTTGTCTATAGACGAGCGAGAACACTGAAAACTGTTCTAGCTCCATCTAGACTTATGCAACATAAAGAGATACCAGGTTACAGAAAAAATAGAAGAAAAAACTAATAAAAAAACAGGTTCTTACTCCTGTAAACATTCCATTTGCAAATGCTGCCAGATGATGACAAACGGTGAGCAATTTAAGTCATCTTCAACCGGAGAAATTTTTAAAATTAAGGCGCTTAACATGTACCAGCACATACATTATTTATCTTATTACTTGTTCTTGTGGCATTCAGTATGTAGGGAAGACCTCCACGAAATTGTCTCAGAGGCTGATAAATCATAGGTAGGACATTAGACACAGGCGACTAGTATACAACCTTCCGAGACATTTCATGGAGGTTCATAACAGTAGGGAACCAAACTTTACTTTTCAGCCTATAGAATGTATACATCCAGAAACACCGGATAGAGCAAAAAGATTAAGTAAGCGTGAGATTTACTGGATGTACAAACTTAATACCGTAAAACCACATGGTCTAAAGAAAGTACAAGAAACCATCATATAATCAAGAATTTTTTAGAACATTCCAGTACCTGATAGGAGATTTTAATTATTTATTTTAAATAGATTTTTCAAGTCCATGCTTGCAAAGGAAGATTTTTTAATAGGGTATTTTTTAGGTTTTCAGTAGTATTTATATATATTTATTGATCTATTTATAATTTTTAGATAAAAAATCATCAATTTTAATTCCTATTATATTTTTTACATACATCTAATTTTTATAAACATATAATTTTTGATAAAGTTTACACAAACATAGGTATGTTAATAGATTTTAACAGAAGAAACCAGTAGTAATTGTTATTGTAGTAGTAAGAAAGAATGTTTGAACTAGAGATCTCATTTTATGAAAGTTTTACTATTGTGTTTACAAACAAACCTCGTTTTGAGAGATAAACCAGATTTCTACGTGGAAATCCCTAAAGAAGCATTTATGCTATCTATCATACATGAAAAAACTTTGAGACTCTCGGTTCACATATTTTGATCAAAAGATGTTTAAGCTGCCCACGACTTTCAACGTGATCTCAAAATCCGGGCCCGTTTTGAGATCACGTTGAAAGTCGTGGGCAGCTTAAACATCTTTTGATTTATTGATGTGAACCGAGAGTCTCAAAGTTTTTTCATGTATGATAGATAGCATAAATGCTTCTTTAGGGATTTCCACGTAGTGTATTGCCCTTTTTGCAGTAATGTGCCGCTGGCAGCGGTCTGTGTGTGTACATGTATAATTACATGTGTGCCGCAGCCCTGCCAGTGGCACCCAGGTTTGCATACGTTTTTTCAGAAATGTTTTTGTGTGCAGAAACATACGTTATACTTGGTGTACATTGATTTTAACCTATATGGAAGGAAGGGGTGCTTCCATTTTGGGTTTCTGTCCCCGCCCACTCTCACAGGCTGTCAAAAGAAGGGCAGCTTGCAGGTTGGGTGTTTGTTATTATTTTTTCTCTCTGAATAATGGAGGTCGGTTGACCCGGTGGGAGGCCTGATTGGCTCGATTGAGAGGTAAAGATAGAATAGGACTGCCCGATTTTGAGATCACGTTGAAAGTCGTGGGCAGCTTAAACATCTTTTGATCAAAATATGTGAACCGAGAGTCTCAAAGTTTTTTCCTGTATAAACCAGATTTAAGCTCGGTACTGTGTTCAGTGCGTCCATCTGATGAAGCGGAGTTGCACCTCCGTGAAACGCGTAATGGACTTTCAATAAATCCATACCTATTTACTCAATTTGTTTTAAATCTTAGCGCTCTAGCTAAAGGTTCCCCAAATAGTCAAACCTTTTGTCTATTTTGGCTTAATTCTTCTCCTGTCCATGTACACTGTCACAAGCCACATACCTTGTGTAAATAATTGCCCCTCCTCCCCCAGAGGCCTGGGTGAGTGTCAGACCCCTTTATCTAAATCAGTGGCACCCATTAGATATTCCCTTGGTCATACAAAAATCATTTCTGTAGGCAGAGGAGTTCTTGGTACAGAGAAATATCTCCTAACACTGAGAAGAAGCAGTAAGCAGACTACATATATCTAGAATTGACCATTATCAGTTCTATGGATTATTTTAGAATTTCTGAAGCTATTTGGTCTTCTCTCCATAGACTATAATAACAGGAGCAAATCTGTGGTCTTGATGTTCCCGGGTGAATGTGGTAAAGAGTAAATGTCACCTGAAAGAACTTTGGATGATGCTGAACATGAATTTACCTGAGGAATCTGGACAAATCATTAGCAGGAGTCCTACATCTGCAAAATTGTATCTACCAGGAACCCAACACCCCCCCCCCCCCACAGGGTATCAGCACTTCCCTCCTCTCCTGACATTTCATCTGAATGTATTGGGGCCGGGGTGTAGTAAATGGTGGAAGACTATTGGTAGGATCCCGATATGGACATTATGAAATCTATTAATCTGCCATGGAGATCAGAGGTCCAATAATAGCACATGGTATGGAATAGTGGCATCCTATGGGTGATGTAGACCCTGGAGCCAGGGGTGCCAATAGGGCAGTACTCCTGTCAAGGGCCATAATCATTAAGAGGCCCACTGATATGTTAAAAAATAGGAAGTAGTAATGGGTGGGGGCCCCATTTAATTTGGCTGTACGGGGCCCTGAAAAACTTAATAGATGACAGATGGCATCCCTGCATGGAGCAGAGTCAAACCATGAGGATGTCCATGCGGGGCCACATCAAGCAGCGCACCCTGCTAGATCATGAAATAGCCTCCCTGAATATCGGAGCAAAGATGGAGACCATGTCATGAGAACTGCCACCTGGAGGATGAGAATGTGGGTCACATCCCTTGTAAGACAAGTTTGGGAGTCATGTTATTGGGCTCTTGAGGTTTGTAGTAGTCACAGGTGGTCAGAACACTGGGACATATCATAGGGGAAATGAGAGGGAGAAGCCATAGATGGAGCTCTACACCACGAATCCCAGAGTCCTTTCAGACACACACATCCAGGATTAGAAGTTGGTGCAATCATGATCTGACATCTGATCACTTATGGAGTATCTATTCCTGAAAAGGAGACCCGTGTGTGATCCTCTCTATGTAAAGCAGAAAGCAGTAAAATGCCACCAGGAGACAGATGACAGCACTGACCTAAGGGCTGGGACTGGAGTAGAGAGTTTGCCTTCTTTATAACGACAGCAGATTAGAGACAAGGTCACTAGAGCAGAAGATAGAGCTTGAGAGCAACTCAATTGTTATGAAGCCGGATGACAAAGGGAACTTGACGTTTTCAGATCAGGATTACTGTGATGTGTTCAATATAAAATGCTGACTCCACTCCCCAGGGTTACAGGACAAAACTACGTACTGGAAAAATATCAAAGGTGTTAGTTAATAAATTTGCAAATATATACACATGCTCCGAACCACGTCAAGGGTCCTCATTGGCTTCCAAGACCCTGCACTAGACTTCCTAGCCATTTACAGAAAAGATGGGACATTTACCTAAAGTCATAAGGCCATACTTACAGCTAAGTGGCTGAACATTGCATAAATCCCAGTAGGAGGCACTAGGAGCCCTGGTGCTACCTGGGAGAAATATACCAGGTGCAGATAACTAAACAAGCTCGCACACCCATCTACTAAGGGGGGACCTGCAGAATAGAAATTGCATATTTGAACACGTATCAGTCCACACCAGCATGCAGAAAAGCCATAAGACAATACAGAAGAGACTGCACAAATGCAAAAATACTGAACAAACCACTCACACTGACTGTCCATGATGGGGGTGACTGAGAGTATTACAATGGCATGTAGAGAAGGCTATTTAAAAAGGATACTAAACCATATACAGTTACATACGGTAGACCATACGGGTCTACAACCAATTGATGCCTCTACTATTCGATTAAGAGGGCTGCCCAGCACATTTAAGTTTACTGTGATGTGGATGAGAAGGCTTCTCCATCAAGGAGGCTGAAAGGTCTGGACTTCTGACCCAACAGTGGAAGTTCAGAAGGATCTAGAGCATAAAAATTGCTGGACTGACTAAACTGATCCTCAGCCTCCTCCCTCCCTCTAGTCTCCTTTATGGCTTTTCCCCCTAAAAATATCACCCAATAGTATCAGGTACTAAACTCATTCAGAATCAGTATCTACCCCTAAGTCCTGCTCCAGGACATAACTGACTTTGTACTGATCCACAATGTGTGGTTTCTCACCTTCTGTACCACCAGGTGGTTAGCCCTTGTGTACCAAGTATGACACATGGCAGGAATGTATTGCCTACCTTGACTGGGCATTCTTCTAGTATGAGGAAAATCGGTACCATTTTCACAGGGGCTACAGTCTTCTCTATCCACATGGTAGAATTAAGGTTAGGAAGATTCAAGTCTAACCTATAACCATGTAACTAGGAAAGTGATCACATTTTGAGAAGTGGAGGTTGCAGGTAGTCTGTCAAATCCTTATTCATTACCATTTGATCCTTCACTGGAAGGGAACAGTCATTTCTATAATAGGGAAGTATTACCAGCATACATGAACAACTTCCACAAGGGAGGTCAACACATGCAACAGATAACTGCGTTGGTTGACTGACCACACCACCATAAATATATGGAAGCTAACCAATAGTTTGGTCACAGCGGGTAAGGAGCAGTGCATCTTTCCCCACAACTTTGTCACACAGTATACAGGAGAGAGGTGAAGCCACAATACTGGCAGTCTGGGGTAGGGTTTAAACAAAGTAAATATATCCGGTCTCAGAATGGCTGCCCACATCACAGAAATAACCAAGGACATGAGAAAACATCTCCAGACCTCCGAGAACCTGAGGAAGGTAGAAGTGACAGACCACTTTGTCCTCATACAAGAGCTTGGAAAAGGGTCTTATGGAAGGGTTCTCATAGGGAAGCATTCAGGTGAGATGTTAATGACAATTACTATCTGGCTTCTCCAATGCACAAGGTCATCGTGTCCAACATAGAGGAGGATTCAGTTTGATCATTGGTTGCTTCCAGCAGAAGGTTTGGCTTGACTTTGTCAATGATCGACTTGTGTTTCCTTCACTTCAGGAAGACACCAGGAAGTCATAAGCATCAAAAGTTCAAACAAGTTTCTTCTCTGACCTCTATTAACAATATAAAGCTGGACAATAAAGAACAGAATATAATGGACAATCCAGACCTCACAGACGCCATTATATATGGAAATTTCCAACAAAATTTATCAATTCTGTACATGGACAAGGATAATCTGTTTCTAGCTTAATCTTACAAGTTATAGATTTAAATGGAATGCTGCTTCCATGAAGAGCGCCACCCCTGACTATGGGTTGGGTCTGGTATTGCAGCTCATCTGTTTTATAATGGACAGATGTGACTGTACAGTCAGTAAATCCAACATCTGCCGAATAATGGATGCCTGTCTCAGATAGAGGTTTGTGTAATGTCTGTGGGTGGATAAATTGTCTGCATAAAGGACTGTCCTGGCAGGAGGTTGAGGACAGCACATGTGAGAGTTGGAGCAGGTGCTGAGGCTGATCTGTGACTCCACTCACGACACTCTAGAGATGGACCGCCCACTTCCTCTGAAGACAGCAGCCTGCGGACATAGGATCTAGGTGGGCGGCTGCTGTTTGTTGCCGCTGTGATCTCTAGGTCTGTGTGACCCAGCGATTGCAGCTTTGTGGTGAGGGAGACTCAGTGGCTGGGTTGCAATTGTGACCGCTGCAACCCCGTATAGCTACGCCACTGACCCCCATCAATGACCCGGGTCATTGTGTGATCCATTCTACGTGTGTAGCAGAATTAAATCCAGAATAAAGCACTACGTAATCTACTCTCCATCTAATCCAACCAACCATCCTCATTTCACAGTTCTCTGCTTTCTATAGCACCAAACAAGCCACAGATGCTACTGCTCTGATCCACTGTGCTCCTCTATGTACATCTTTTCTTATGTCTACATGAAATATAAAGCACACCTCTACTCCCATTTCCCTGCTATATGTAGATATGGTCTATATATGTCTTTTTTCCTCCTCTTAGTTAACTGATTTCTGCACCCCAATACTTTTTCTTCACACCCAGTTACTCTGGTGAAGGTTCAGATCTTGTACACATCCGTGTGCACTGGATATTCTGTGTCAAATGACAAGTGTGCACCGGACCAAAAAGAGAACAAGAAATAAGCTAAAAAAAGGTACTAAACCCTCCTCCATAACTTTAACAACGAAAACAATAACAAGATCCCCCTCCAGGCTTATCCACAGCCCAATCATAACAAACAACAAATACCAAAAACTACTTGCATTTTACCAAACCTCTTTCTGGGCAATGAGCACCTCTTAATGGATTCACATTTTCACCAGTCCCGCATATCCGCATAAACCTTTGACTCTGCCTTGTCCTTCAAACCCCAGGTCCAAGCTCTTACCTCTGCCATCCCCAACCTAAAAGAATGTGTCTGCTTACTTATCTGATGCTACAAAATGGTATTTCATGCCCTCATCTCCTGACTAGAATACTGTAACCTTCTCTGTGGCCTCCTCTTATCCATCCTCAACTCGATGCCTGGCTGATCCACCTCTCTCCTTGCTACTCCTCTGCCTCTTCCATTCATCAATCCCTTCACTGGATACCCATTGTCCAGTTCAAACTACCAACCGTGACACTAGGTTCTCCATAACCCCTCCTTTCCATAGAAAACCAGCCTTAGTCTCCAGCTGCCTCCCCTCACACAACCTTTGTGCCTCACAGTATCTTCTATGCTATTCTCAGGTCAGCTCATAACAGTCTTCAAGATGTCCCCTGTACTTCTCGCATACTTTGGACCTCACTACCATAGACTCCTCTATTGAAAATTTTCGAAAAGTGACCTGAAAACCCATCTCTTCAGAATTCTCTGAAGCCAGACTGGGGTAACCGAATTTATACCAGAAATTGATTCTGAAACCGAACACATTACATTGGAAAATGACCTTTAGGGACCGAAACATCTGGTTCTTCTGGTCTATTTTAGTGATGAGCGATTACGTTGACTATCGTCATCGGGTCGATAGTCGATATCGGCAATTATCAAGACGATTTCCGATAGTCGATAATAGATCGCTGATGACCATTAAAGACTATGGGAGAGGAACAACACCTTCATTCTTACACCCAAACAGGGCTGGAGAAGCTGGAATTAACATCCACAACAGTCAAATGGATACGTGCTACATCTTAGGCAACACACTTAGGTTATAAAAGCCACAAAAAAAAGTAACAGACCAGTCACTATCCCTGTTTTGTACCACAGCCTGACCCTTAAACCTGCATCACCCACAAATTAAAAAAAGTGCCAGAAGGCAGTATTATTTGAACCATCATTTTACTTGAATTGGACATTGACTATACCTGTCCTGTACCGCAGTATGACCATTAAACCTGTCTGACCAACAGATTAAAAAGTGCCGGAAAAAGGAGTCTTTCAACCACCATTTTAGTTGAACTGGACATTGACTATACCTGTCCTGGGTAACCTACATCTGTTCAAGTCTTCCTGTACCTCCCTTGTACAATTCAGAGGAATAATTATGTATCAGTTATTTTGTACATGTAAGTTTTTTTAGTAGTTTAATTCTATGAAAACACATTTTTAAAATAGGATGAATCCCACCCACGTCTTTGTTCTCTTTTTTTTGTATTAAATGGGTTGTTTCACTGACAGGATTGCTAGCTATTTTAAAGATCTTGCATAAAACAAGTCATTTGCAATGTGTGTCCATAAACAGTGTCCTACCTATTCCTGTTTTTGACAGCACCATCACCCTTGAGCCACTTTTGACAATTGTGAAGAACAATTATCTGTTAGAAACCACATTTTTTTACAATAGGACCTGTAGTATTGCTGCATTTCAAAGCCGCATGACCCAAAAAATTATAAAAATGACTTCAGCCACTGTTAAAAATTGTGAGGGAGAAATGCCACATTTCTGTTCCAAAAGACCAGGATTATAGCTGTATCTCACAGCACCATGACCAAAACCTTTTGAAAAAGGGAAAAAAAAATTTTCTAAAGTTTGGAGTAAAGGGAAAATACGTTTTTTTTCATGAAACCTTGCTGTTTTTTACAGTCCCACACCGAAAAAACAGAAAAAATGATTTTTTTGGGAAGGAGGAAAAAAAAATTCCCAGAGAAAAATAATCATTTTAAAAACTTTTTTCAAGAGACCATTTTTCTTTTTGAAAGGGGAAAATTTTAAAATGACTGGCAACTAATTTGTGACCTGGGAAATTTGGGGGGGCCACAACATCAAGACCCCACCCTGTTTCCCATCTTAAATGAAAGCAAAACATCCCCATTATCTGTGGAAACCCGGGATGCGTTTGTCCCCGAAAAAGACTCCTCCACTTTTTGCTGAAGGTCCCTTTCCAAAATTTTACGCTGGCTGCTGGGCAGGACAACCCCCTCTATGGCGTGGCGAGCAAGCGCCGGGGGCCCTTGCTTTCCCTTTTGAATACCCAGAATCGATTGGGTTTCCCAAACACCAACCAAAAACATCGGTTTTTTAGAAAGCAGAAGTCCTGCAAACCCGATCTTTAATTTTGGGCTCTGTGTGTTGGATGTGTGGCCCCGCTTTTCATGCTTGGTGAGGGGGGGTAAATAAAGATTGCCCCAAAGGGCACCCATTAGGCCTTTTTGCCACCCTTCCCTGCGCCCCCTTAAAGGCTGCTTGGGACTCTACTGCCGTCAAAGTTTGCTGACTTTTTTTCCACCCTGACTTTGGGAAAACGTGAAAACAAAAAACAAACAGATGTCCCATTGATCAATCACAAGGGCTCCATTTCCTGCCCTTTTTAAAGCTCTATTTGGGTGGGTGAAAGGAAAATCCTGAGTTTTTTTAAACCCGGGGGTCCCCGAGGTGGCCCCCCAGTAACTTTTTTGTTTTATTTTGAAAGGCCTTAATGTGAGGATCCCTTTGGGGGAAATGGAGAATCCAAGCACTCATGTGAGGAAAGGAGCTTTTTATTACCAAAACCTCTGGGGATGAGGGCCCCCAAACAAACTGATCTTCTCATCTTCCCCCCGGCTCAAATTCGCGGGCCTCCTCTTTTTCCCAAAGGCCCGGGGGCGTCGGGAACGCGGGGTCTAGGGGGTACCCCTCCTCCTCCGCTTCCCCCCCCGGGACCGCTTCAACACAGCCCGACTTGCCTCAGATGATGCAAACCCGAGAAGGGTTAGGCTCCCCCCTTGCACAAGTCCTGGCCCCGAACCACTGCCTAATGAAGACCGATAAAAAAATTTTGAAACTGTTTTAGGCCTTGTTGGGTTCGAAAAAGAAAAGGGGTCTGTTGGGCCGCATCTTGTCCGTCCCCCCTCCCCGTCGCTGGGGGACCGATGTTTCAGATTTCCAACGATCGTTCCAGAACTAAATCAAACCCCAATGGTCCCTGCTGACAAGGGCATTGGGCCCCCACTGACCATTTTGGGGCCTTTTTTCAAAACTGGGAAAAGGGTGGGGGCAGAGCTCTTTTTTCCTGCCCCACTCTCGGGGGCTCAACACCCCGAGGTCCCCCACGCCCGCTTGTTTAGGGCCCTGTGTTTACTCCCTTTTGTTTTCTGTGTAAAAAGCATTGCGCTTGGGTGCCACAATCGTTGGAGCAAATTTAGGGGGGAATTTCCCGCGTGTTGCCACATCAAAAAAGGGGAAAGGTTTACGGGAGGGCCGAGCTTATGCTTTTCAAAAGCACCAGGGGGGGACGAAGCAGGGGCGAAAGGGCGGAAGTGGAAATTTAGACCTCAGCCTTCCTCAGCAGGGGAGTCCAGACCCGGGAACCCTTTAGAAAAATTCTTAAAGGAAAAATGGGTTTAATGACAATTTTTCCAGGCAAAAGGGGTTTTTCCCACCTACCGTCTTAAGGCGGCCAGCAATTTTCGACCCCTTTAACCCCCCACCCCTTCCCTGCACACAAAGGGTTTTTTGTCCCCCCCAGGCCAGCGCTCGGTCTCTTTTTTTTTGGGGCGCCGCCACACTCCTGACCGTTGGGGGTTTTTAGACGGCCTCCAAAACAGATTAATTTCAAAAAACCCCCGTTTCTCCCGGGCACGGGGGTGCCACCAAGGACCCTTTGGGGAAAGAACCCCCGCACCAAACCCTTGGGGGTTTTGAAGGCCCGGGCGCCAGCCGACAGCCACCCCTCACACCAAGACAAACCAACCCAGCTCACCTCACAAAATATAGCGGCCTTGGCCCGGCTTACTAGTCCATGTGTCCCTTTTTCAGATGGACTTTCCCCACACAATGAAGGGCAAAAAGGGGCTTGAAAATTTTAGATTACACGGGCTGGCCAGGGCAGGGACGGCCTTTTTCCTGGCAAAGAAAAAAATGCTCGGCAACTGTTTTTTTGGGGGAAAGGGAAGGGGAAAAGACGTGGCGGAAAAAAATCTGTGTCCACCGAAGGGAAAAGGGAACGTTTTTTTAAAGGCCCAAAAAATTGGCAATGCTGACCTTCAGGCTTTTTGGCCCTTTTGAATTGGGGTTTTTGGGGGAAAAAATGTTTATTTTTCTGCTCCCCCCAAAAATGGAAGAAAAGGGAAAGGGTGGCTTGGGTAGAAAACCCCGTGCTGTACGGGGTTGGGAGGGCGCAAACTATCAAGGAGAAGGGGTAGGATGGGTTCCCCTTTGGGTGCTGGTTTTTTACTCGGGGCATGGTGGAGGCGGAAAGGGGGGCTGTCCCTGATCATGACTTTTAGAGACAGGGCAGCTGAGGGAAAGTTGGGTTTGGGGGCGGAGGAAGGGGGCAGGGGTGAAAAGAAGGTGTGACGTGGAAAGGGAAACCCGGGAACGGTTTTTGGCCCTTTTTTTGGGCCCAAGTGTTCCCTCCATTTCAACTCTGCATTCGGTGTATGTGAATAATCATGTTGTTGGTGTTTAAACCCCAAAGATTCTTGCCTCAAAGGGTTTTTTTGGGCAAAGGCGGCATATGACACGCGGGGGAAAAACAGAGGCTTGCTCAAAAAAGGGCCCCAGGTTTTGAGAGGTCCGGGCCCAAATTTGCACGATAAGCAGGAGCAGGGTTTCCCCGCTGACCGTGGCGGGGGGAACACATTAGGACCACCCTTTCCCCTTTTTGAGGGGGCCCCGTACTGGGACACCCTCATCTCTTCCTCCTCGTCCATGAGAAGGGTCAAAGAAAATTCCCTGCAGAAAGACCCGTGGATCCGGCAATGTCTATCAACAGAGGTTTACTTGGTCGTCCTGACATCTGCCACCAGGAGCTGCGGGCTACAAGAAAGACGCACTGCAAGGCTTTTCCCGACCGCCCGGATTTTGCCGTTTAAAACCGGCTTCCTTCTCCTCCTCTGTTGGCATCAGTAGCTGGGCGTCAGGAGTAGAGAAAATCATCAGTGGAGGGTACACGAGTTGACATTTGGGCTGCCTTTGTTTTAGTTGACGGATGTGATGACATTTTTGGGCTGTGATTGGGGGGACGAGGGGTAAGACTGCTGGAAGCAGGTTGCATTAAAACCCCTGAAGAACGTTGGCGACGTTTTTGTTACTTAGATTCACCGGGCCCTACCCCCGATGAAAGGGGCCGAGGGGCCTGCAACCGACTCCCTGGCTTGTTGTTGTCGCCCATGGAAAGGGGCACCCTTTTCTCTACCTCTACCTCCATGCCCCCCTCTTTTTTGCTCGCTTACCACCCGCATTTTTCTCCATGTTCAGAAAGAAAAATTGAGAAGGTATGGAAATTTTGGAAATCTCTTTTAAAAAAAGGCAAATCACAGTATTCTAAAAACCCCCTAATTTCCCACCCCAAATGGATTTAGAAACAAAAATTTTCAGGGGAATACCTGTGAAATCGGTCTGTTGGGAAAAACCATAAGACAAAAACAACAGGTTCTTCCTTCATCCCAGGGGTTTTCAAAGCCCAGTAGGACTAGGGAAAAGTTTTAAACAAAATATCATACCCAAATGCGCTATTTGGGAAAAAAATTTAACGAGCCCAATAAAACTATTCAAAGGTAGAGGAGAGAAATTGGTTTTTTTTGTAGTAAAAAACAAACGAGAACAGTTTTTAGAAAAATTTTTTTATCCAAAAAAGTCGTACAATGTGGTATTTTAAAAAAAATAGGGCCGCACCACGTGCAAACGGGTATTAAAAATAACGGTTTTTTTTGCACCTTCACTACACCCTTGATACAAAATTGCTGTATTCAAAATTTTAAATGCAAGGGGCCCTCTTTAACAAAAATTGGGCGCGCCCCCCCCCAAAGTGGAAAAACACCTATTGAAAGGTATACGGATTATAACAGGAGTTTTGCACCTATCAAATACACCTGCAGTTACTAGAAAAGATCTGTACCTAATAAGTTCAGGCTGCCCAACTTTACAAGTAATATTTTAACAGAAATCTGTTAATAAAAAACCATCGCAATGCAATGTCTAAACAAAGTCTGGCCTGCACAATATCCACTCTCCTTTAAAGAGCTTGTCTGTGTTCGCCCGTGGCCCCACTCCCCCTCCCCCCCCGCGTGACTTTACAGTGCTAGATGCTCCTTTTAACTGTGAACATTAGAACTTAGGTAGATTAGAGATTTGCAGATTTTAGTTACTCAGGCTGAGAATTTTAAAGCATAGCTGTCTGTGTGAACAAATAGAACAATTTTGCTGAGCGGTTTGGACAGAGACCGTCCTACTCCTATGATACAGACACACTGAGGCAGAACAGGAAGGGCTGTTCTATGTAAAAACGAGTCCATGTGATTTTTCCCAGCCAATCGAAAACCAAACATCATAATCATGGACATCGCACACACATCTCACCCTCTCTTTTCTCAAAAGCTGATTGCTGGCCGCCAAAATGACGGGAAGCGCTAAAAGGCACAAAACAATAGTTTAAATCCCAAAGATTTTCACCTAAATTATCGCGTGATCGAAAAAATCCGAACATAAAAACCATGCCGATTTCAACTTTGTCGATAATCGCTCAACACTAGTCTATTTGCCTAGAACATGGATTTTTGATCAATGGTGAACCTAAGCATGCCCGAACTAAGTCTATGAATCACGTATAATGTAAATGAAGAATAAAAAAATAAAATAAGTTGGAGAAAGTCTTGTTGATATACTACTATTGGATGGACTTTGGTCATTCAATGGGCAAAATTAATGAAACAAGGTTTCCAAAAAGCAACCTTTTCAAAACCACAAACCATAAGCTGCATCTCAGAAAAGATACAAAATTGATAGTGGAGGGTCAAACAAAAAAAAACAAAAACCCAAAGCTCTTCACAACTATCCTTTGTTCACTTCGCACATATTTTGTTTCTATTCCCTTTGAAATCTTGCTTTCTTTCTATTTTTCCATTAGGTTCTCTTTTCTCCTTCTACTCATCTCTTTATATTGAAACTAGGTCAGTAGGTAACCGTTTGTATTTAAATAAAATTGCTTAGTCATTAAAAAGCTCCTTTTTGTTCACTTACCCAAAACCTATCTTAGGCCTTCAGGGCCACATGTAAGAAAACTGTCAAGGTCTAAGACTTTGGTCGCTATGGGTCACAACCAGAGCTCGCCTTTCATTTTTTAATTGCAATATATGAAATGAAAGGTGAGCTCAGGTTGTTTTGGGCAACACAAAGCCTTAGACCTTTACAGTTTTTATACATGAAGCCTTTAGTGTTTGGCGCTTTATTTTTACCTACAACTATTTTTACTATAATTATAGTGCTATTCCTTATATTGAAACTAGCTCATGGAGTCACTAGGGCAAGTATAGTCATCTAATACTTTTTCTTCATCATCATACTACAAATTGTAACAAATTTATATCTAGATTATAATAAACGTTTATTTTGTTTCCTTCATTTTCAGCTCCATCGCCCGTATATTGAGAAACTCCAGGATTGGAGCACTCCATGCCTATTGCTTCATTCTCTGGTCTGGCTTATACCACAGGTTCGCCAGTCATAAGACATCTTCTGAACAAACACTGGGACATTCTAAAACTGGACCTGGAGCTTTATTCTGTATTGCCTAAAAATCCCCAGTTAATTTTTAGAAAAGCTGCTACCATTAAAAATACGATTGTTCCTTCGAAGCTAAAATATGGTAAAAATATAAATAAAAATAATGATGAATTAGTAGCTGCAGGTCAGTCTAGAATTCCAGGATCGTATCCCTATAAATCACGCTTCTTGTAAATGTTGTAGGATGTTCACCAGCGCTGGAGAATTTCTCTTTTAGCACTGGAGAAACTTTAGTATTAGATCATACTTGACATGCACATCCTCATTTGTTATCTACGTATTGACATGTATGTGTGGCATGCAATATGTAGGTAAGAATACATTAAAAGTTGAGGCGATTAATCACCGTTATAATGTAAGACATAGTAAACTTATACATAGTCTACCTCGATATTTTGTGGAAAAGCATCCCGGAGATGAACCACATTTTTTTCGTTCAGCCAATAGAGTGTTGATACGGAGAATCCCGATTGCCATAGAAAAATGGCTGAGAAGTTTTGGGATTTACAAACTCACTTTCACTCCATATGGCTTGAAAGAAATACAGGATGCTATAGATTGTTTTAAAAATGTTTGATTTACATGTTTTATTACTTATGTATTTTTATGAATTTATATATTTAATATTTATAGAAGTTTTTAAATGCACCTTGGTAAATTTAGCCTTCAATGTATTGTAGGTCTATGTTGTCAAAGGAAGGGTTAATTTTTATTGAATTATGCCTCACTTTCAATGTTCAACCATTTGAAAGCCATTGTTTTTGTATTGATATGCCTGAAGCGGTAAAGAATCTCCGTGAAACGCGTTGCCCTTTTGGTTTATGTTTTATGCAAATAAACCGACTTCATACTATGAGTTGGTTTTAATACATTTATTCTCCCAAGTTTAAGCGCTACGAGATCTCCATAATTCTATGCACAAGTAATTGTGTTTGGTTTTTCTCCTACCAGCCCTTTCCCAACTTGCTCTGGGGCTGGTGGGAATGGACAATTGTATTCTCGCTTGTGCCATCAGTAGGAAAACAGTCCATGTGTTACCACATATGACATATGTGAAAGGCATGAAAGCCACAAAAAAATCTGTTAGAAAAATGGTTTAATTTGGACTGCCAACAACAAAATTTCTGCCTAGAACTACTTTGTATAATCTTGGAGTAAAACTTCTTCCTTTTTGGCGATGAATTTTATAGACAGAGAAGAGGAACAGCCATGGGTTTGAATATGGCTCCCCCATATGCATATTCATATATGGTGGATGTTGAGGAATTATATATACGCATGCTTTATTCCAACAATATGCAAAAGTGTGGTACGCTTTATTGATGTTGTATTTTGATATGGACCCCAAATCCACTATTCAAAAATTCCAAAAACTCATGAACGGTATATACCCCAAGTTGGGTTTTACCTTACATTTCAGTAAAGTTCAGGTGAGTTTCTTGGAGACAATAATGAGTATGGACTCAGATGGACAATTACATATCGAACTATATCAAAAATCAACTGATAGAAACAGCTTGCTCGAATACAGAAGCAAAATCACCCTAGGTCAGTTAAAAAACCCTACCAAGAACACAATTTGAGAGAATTGTTTCTGATGACGGCATTCGCAATATTCGACTCAATGAGATGTCGGATAAATTAAACAAAGGATATTCAGATCTATTAGAGACAGAAAAATCAAAAATAGGGACTCCTGGACAGGTTCAAAACAAAAATAAAAATACAAAAAGGATAGCCTATGTAACTACTTTTCATCCATTTGTTACCAAAATACAGGGTGCCTTCTGAAAAAATTGGCCATTACTAGGTCAGGCGTATCCCAAAATTGAGGAGTTCACATCACCTCCTCTAAGTTGCTACAAGAGGTCACCCAATCTAAGGGATAAAATGGTTCGTGCAGATATAAGCAGTTTGATGAACAAACCTTTTTACACATGTAGACAAGGGACTTCTTGTTTAAATTGTTCACAATGTTCAAATGTCAAAAGGTGAGTTTGTGACTCACCCTCATATGGGCAAGAAAATTAAGATAAAACAATTTACTTGCAATTCAAGATTTGTGGTATATGTTATCAAGTGTCCATGCGGTCTCGCATGCGTTGGAGAGACTACCCTGTGTGTGTGGGACCACATTGCAAAACATAAGTCCACCATTAGGCAAAAAAGAATTTGTGCTGCCTATTCCAGCACACTTCAATGAAAAAAATCATAATGTCTCTCAATTCAGGTACCAAGTGATGGATTGTGTTCAAACACCGCGACGAGGGGTTGACCGGATAAAACCATTAAAACGGGAATCCTATTGGATTTACCATTTAGATGCGTCATCGCCAAGGGGGCCTTAACAGGGACTTTGATTCTGGGATCAATTTGTAATGAATTCCTTGTGAGGTTACTGACCATTCCGCGTGTATTTTCAATAGGGTGATTGTAAAAATAACAATAAAATTGTTGATATACATCCATTTTTTTTTTTTTTTAAATATATGTAGGCCAGTATAACTATAGGGAATGTATCCTTAAATAGTGTAATTGAATCAACAATATGACTAGGTGCATCGGAAATGAAATAAAAAGTAGGATTTAATAGATGCATTTAAAAAAATGTACATCATATTTACAATATGATAAAGAAACAGTTCTTCCGTTATGTTGTGGTTTGATTATAACGAATGGAAGGACATTTTGTATATATATTTATCATCTGGCAAAATATATACTCACTATAATAACTAAGGGATTTGTTTTACAAAAATTGTGATCCTAATGAAGTGGTAGAGTGGAGAGGATTGCTATTGGAATTATGCATGCACTTTGATGTAGTTGAGACCGGCAGCTGCATAGTAACTATTGGCATGCAGTGCGCATGCGTGAGACCTATAAAGTCTCGGAGCTTGTCCCCATTCAGCGCCGACTTCAACCACGATAGTACACGCGGACTGGTAGGTAGCACAAACATTCTGGCCATATGCATTTACTTGTTTTGCATATAATTTAATGGATTTTTACATCTTGAGATGGCTATTTGTAGCTAGAAATAGATTGGGGGCTATAAGGATACATTAGATTGACTCGTGCATATTCTTTTGAATACAAAGTGTAACGATGACGTCTAGTGGATAATTTTTGTATTATGCACCTTACAATGAGGAGACTATTCTTTGTAAAGATTGCTTGTTAAGATGCAGTACCTCTCTTGATATTTATAACATTTGATGAATATATGTTGAATCAGATTGAGCGGGACGATAGTGACAACTATAATAATGAATTAATATGTTGGAATTAATGGAATTCTGAAGGATAGATGGGATAGTGGTATCTGCACCGATATATCTAGGTGAATGAGAGTATCGTGATCTGATCACCGGTATAGTTGTGTTTAGGGAGATCTGGTTATTAATATTTTGCTCTTGTCTTGTCATTGCTATTAGGTCCAATAAAATGAATTGTACAAGTATGAAGGAATTATGTACAAAAAAAAGAGTAAGAGGTGGAGATATAAATAATGCAATATATACCAAAAATAGCCAGCTCACCACTCCCATGTCATTGGGCCGCACGGATCTTCCTGGTGGTAGGAAACAAATGCCAAAAAGATAGAAGTGATCCAGTGATCCCAGTAAATGATGAAGTCATGCCATGACTAAGGGGGTTTCCCTGAAACACGTCGGCTGCCTTGCCTGTACCGCTCATCTCCTTTTTATGGATGACTAAAGACTTGTTTTTACTTCATCATTTACCAGATTCACTTCTATCTTTGTGGAGATATAAATGTATTAACATGACTAACACCTTTTGTTTTTAAAATTACTAACTTCTGTATTTATCTAATTTTTTTCTCGAGATTCTATTGAAAAAGGTCTTTCAGACCGAAACGTCTCATTAGAATCTATACAATGTACGGAAATGAACTTCTATTATGGTGTCGGCTTTTACATATGATGTCGTCATTTTGGAATAATAAAATTTTGATACAGGTTTAAAAATAAATCGGGAGTGCGGTCTACTTCTCTTCATTAACCACATATAACAACTTGCTTCTCCGCCTGGGGGAAAAAGACAAGGGTGTTTTCTGAAATATTCTCACCCATGTTACCAGCAAGAGGATAGCACATGTATGTATGCCAGCTGGGGGTGGGAATGCTTTTTTG